>JAEQBH010007512.1:0-190805 GCA_016808115.1 Tetrastigma voinierianum | reverse complement strand
ATGATATGGAATTGGTCGCTATTGTATTTGCATTGAAAATGGAGACATTATCTGTACGGGAAAAAGTGTTTAAGTCTACCTTAGATCACAAGAGTCTTAAGTATTTGCCCTTCTGATGAGCAACACGAGACAACATAGATGGATGAAATTGATTAAAGATTATGATTACATGATTGATTATCACCGGAATGACCCGATGTAGTGGCGGATGCGTTGAGTGAGTCGGTCTGGCTTAGCTACGAGCATTAAATGCTCACTTTTCATTGACAGACGATGATGAAATAGTGGCAAAGTTAATAGCTAGACCGGATTTGTTGAATCGAGTGCCAGAGGCACAAAAGAATGATCAGAAAATTTCTGTCATAGTGAGTCAGATTGGAGAGGAAAGGAACCGAGTTTTCCGTGAAGGAAGATGGATCCTTGTATTATAAAGATCGGGTTTGTGTAACTAATGATAGTGAATTGGATCGGTTAGAAGGAGCACATAGTGAATCTTTGCTATGCATCCGGGTAGCCGCAGATGTATCAAGATTTAAGGGTTAAATCTTTGGTGGTCGGGCTGAAAAGAGATGTATCAGAATTTGTGACCAAGTGTATGGTATGTCAAAAAGTGAAGGCAGAGCACCAAGTTCCTTTGGGATTATTGTAGCTTATTAGAATACCTGAGTGGAAATTGGACTAAATCACCATGGATTTTGTGGTTGGGTTACCATTGACAGGAAGAAAGCATGACTCAATTTGGGTCATGGTAGACTGATTGACTAAGTCAAGTCACTTCCTACTAGTGAGAACCGACTATTCACTTGACAAGTGACGGAAATTTGTGCATAAGTGAAATAGTTCGGTTACATGAGATTCCGATATCCATCATTTGAATGGGGTCGAGGTTCACCTTGAGATTTTGGGGAAAATTGCAAGAGGCTTTGGGGCGCTCGGCCGAATTTAACCTGACATTCTGTGAGACGGATGGGTGATCGGAAAAGTGATCCCGAGTGTTGGAAGATATCTTGAGAAGTTGTGTGATCGACTAAGGGTAGTTGGGATAAACACATTCCTCTAGTTGAATTTATTATAACAATAGCTTCAGTCGAGTATTGCGGAATGACTCATACGAGGGCTCTCTACGAGGAGGAATGCGAACACCATTGTGTTGGGCGGAGTTAAGCGAGAAGAAGATAATTGCCCCGATTTGATTCAAGAAACAGAGGAAAAAGTGAAAATGATTAGAGAAAGATTGAAAGTGGCCACAGATAGACAAAAGTCTTATGCCGACATGAAAAGAAAGGATGTTCGTTATGAGATCCATGAGAAGGTGTTTTTGAAATTATCGCCTTGGAAGAAGGTAATGAGATTCGGGAGAAAGGGCAAGTTGAGCCCTAGGTTCATTAGGCCATATGAAGTGATTGAAAAAGTGGGTCCAGTGGCATACAGATGGCCTTACCTCCAGAGTTGGAAAAGATCCATAATGTTTTTCATGTGTTAATGTTGAGGAGGTATAGGTCAGACCCATCGCATGTAGTCTCTTTAGAGACGATTAAGCTTAGACCATATTTGATGTATGAAGAGGAGCCATTAGATATCTTAGCTCGAGAAGTGAAAGAATTGCGAAACAAGAGAATCCCACTAGTCAAAGTGTTGTGGAGAAACCACAAGACAGAGGAAGCCATGTGCGAAATCGAAGAAGTTATGCAGCATCAATAGCCCCAATTGTTCAATGAAGGTAATTTCGAGGACAAAATTTTCTTAAAGAGGGGAGAGTTGTAACGCCCTAAAAATACCCTAACAGTTTCAGAACATGTTTAGGGTATAAAATAAAGTAAATGAAATTTTTTCGGAATTTAAATCCTAAGAACAAAAAAAATATACAACCCGGAAAATTTATAGAAAGCCAAATAAATTTAGTAAAAATGTCAAATGGGGACCCAAGGGTCCTAAATAGGAGTGTAGTGTACAAATATGAATGAAATGAGAAATGAATGTGAAATGAAGCTTTAAAATGAGAATAATGAAATGGGAATTAGTGTGTAGACGAAACAAGGCCTTATGAAGTTTGACTTAAGACGGAATTTGGTCTTGTAAAGAGCATAACTCTCATTTGTGCATTTGGGTTTGGAGAGAAAGAGAGGCCACGGATTGAGAGAGAAGAAGGATAAGAAATTGTTGGTGATTTGTTCTCCATGTAAACAGAATGAAGTGATCGAAAAGGAAGAGAAAGAAAGAAGAGCTTAAAGGTAAAGAAAACTAAATACAACCTCTTTTCTTAAGTTTGAAGTTGATAGAAAACCCTGACCTTTGGGTTAAAGGTGTTTGTATTGGTTGTAGTTGAGTTAGGGGTTGTTTTGGGTTGAGTTTTGAAGAGTATTTTTGGTTGGTGTTGGTTTAGATTGGTTTTGATGAATGTTTGAAAAAGGGAAATGTTGGTTTTTCAAAGGAAATGCTGTCAAAAATTTGTCAAAACCCTTTTTCTTGTTTTGGCTATAGGTTAAGTTATAATTATCCAAATGAAGTGATTCCAGTTGGTAAAGAACCATAATAGATAGGGCTACAAATTTATAGAAGGGACCAGTGCAAATTGTAGCACTAAGACTCCCGAATATGGGCTTAAATGTGAGTTTGGGTATCTCACGGGTATGCCTTGTTTTGGGTGTAGTTGTGGTGTTTTAGCCATAAAATGAGTTTCACTCATTTAATTTGAGTGATTCAAAATTTTGGGTAAACTAGACTTCTAGGGGAATAATTTACTTCAAGGAAGTGTAATTAAATTGTAACCCCAAAGTGCTCATAAATCTGTCAAAGTTGAGCTATATGCAGATTCTGTTTTGCAAAATAGAGTAGTCTAGGTGTAAAATGCAATAACTTGAGTTTGGGTGATCCAAATTGAATGATTCAAATTGGAGAAGAAACCTTAGAACCATAGCATGAAATGAGTGAATGAAAAATTACCAATTTATGGAGTTAAGATCCCATAAATAGAAAAAAATAGCGGGTGATCCAGTGAGCTGGGCATATCGACTAGTTTGGCATTAAAATGTCGTAACTTGAGTTTAGGTGATCCAAATTGGATGATTCTAATTGGAGAAAAACCTTAGAACCATAGCTTCAAATGAGTGAAGGAACCATTACCAATTTATGGAGTTAAGATCCCATAAATCGAAAAAAAACAGTGGGTGATCCAATGAGCTGGGCATATCGATTAGTTTGGCATTAAAATGCCGTAATTTAAGTTTAGGTGATCCCAATTGGATGAATCCAATTGGAGAAGAAACATTAGAACCATATAATCAAATGAGTGGATGAACCATTACTAATTTATGGAGTTAAGACCCCAAAAATCGAAAAAAATAGTGGGTGATCCAGTGAGCTGGGCATATCGACTAGTTTGACATTAAAATGTTGTAACTTGAGTTTGGATGATCCAATTTGGATGATTCCAATTGGAGAAAAAATATTAGAACCATAACTTCAAATGAGTGAAGGAACTATTACCAATTTATGGAGTTAAGACCCCAGAAATAACAAAAAATAGTGGGTGATCCAGTGAGTTGGGCATATCGACTAGTTTGGCATTAAAATGTCGTAACTTGAGTTTGGGTGATCCAAATTGGATGATTCCAATTAGAGAAGAAACCTTAAAACCATAGATTCAAATGAGTGAAAGAATCATTACCAGTTTAGGGAGTTAAGACCCTATAAATTGAAATAAAAATAGTAGGTGATCCAATGAGCTGGGCATATAGACTAGTTTAGCATTGAAATGCCTTAACTTGAGTTTGGGTTATCCAAAGGAGATGATTCCAATTCCTACTGAAAATAGAACTCCTACAATAACCGACTAATATGTGATTGTCATTATATTTGAATAAGAAATTTGACGGGAGGAAAGCCCGCATTGAAATCGAGATTAGAAGATTGGAATGCATGACGATTTACCCGGTTTGTTCTCAAATTCTCTGCCATTTACAAAATATTTGAATAATTACGAAATGATTTGAATTTTGGAAAATGATTGACAAGAAAGTGCATATTGATTTATGTTTGAAATGATTTGTTTTTAAGTGATTTGAGACAATTGCTTGTGAAATGAATTTGCATAAAATTGCATGAATGTAATGTTCTATTTGCATACAAATATATATATATACTATTGTAAATTGTATTGAATGATTTTAATGCCCTTAAAAGAATGTTAACTATTAGAATTCGAGTTAAGGATAAATTGGTATACCAATAAAAGTCGAACAAAGGTACTATTGTGGCATCTAGATACGTAGACCGGCGGAGACAGTCTCTCAGTAGTGTACACAATCGAGTACATATTTATATATATATATCTGCGTAGAAACGTACAAGCGGGGCCGTCTAGGTGATTCGTTATCACATTGCAGAAAGCATAGGTTAAATTCATTAAGGGAAAAATGATAATGAGATTGAAAAGTGCACGATTTGTGCTTTGAATGGTTTTTTTTTTCTTTCTACTTATGAAAATGCATAGCTTGAGATGACTAATGAATTGTAATTGATCTATTAAATAAATATATAGATACGTATTGTACTACATTTGTCATTGAAAATTGTACAAAAGCATTGTGTTATAAATATTGCATGTTTCCATTTAAAATGAAATGAAGATAGAGCTGGCCTTAGACCATTAGCGTGAAAATCGCAGCGTGTTGTTTTATCGGCAGCGTGATGCCAGTGAATAGAGTGCAAAGAGTGAAAACTGCCTGGCTCCACCAGGCCAACGCGAAAGCCATTCGGAGGAGAAGTAAAACTTGTGCACGCATGCATGAAATTGAATTGACTCTTTTTGTATAAAGTATCTTGTGAAAGTTAAACTACGATTCTATTTTAGCCAAATGTTTTTATATTGAAAATTCTGATAAATTTTATAAATGATGGTACAAATGTAGGAGTTATCCCAAAATGACAGACCTTCTACAAAATGCTTAGTTTCCGTAAAAATGTTTAATGTATATTTTTATGTATACCTAATGAGTATTTGAAATGCGTTTGGTATTGAAAATGTCTTCACATTTGTATTGAATTTTTTTTTTTTTTTTGTATTTGGATTGGAAATGAAAGTGAGGACATACCCGCATTCCCAGAGATCGGTTCGGATCCATGTCCAGATCGAGGCGGGTGCGAGGGAGCGATGAGGGATTTTACAATTCAAATATTTTTTTAAAAATTTCTTATTTTATTAAAATCATTATTTTAAGTTTTTATTAATACAAATTTTTGCATTTGAACTAATGAATAAACATTTGTATTAATAAAAAATAAAAAGAAATAGATGTATATAAAAGTATATAAATGCATATAAAAATTTATATTAATCGTAAAAATAATTTTTAGATTTTTATTATCTGAATGTTATTAATTCGCTTATTTCTATTAATATTTTTAAATTTTTATAATCATAAAAATAGTTGATTTAGGTTTTATTAATAGAAACTTTTATATACATTTATATACTTTTGTAATAATTTTTTTTATTTATTATGGTATCCTATTTTTGTAATCAAATATTAAATGTCCTTTCTCATAATTTTAATGATATAAAAGTGTTTTTATACATATACGATGCGTTACAAAAAAAAATTTGTAGAATCATTTTTCATATTCCTATAAAAACGTTTATAATAGAAGCGCTCTCAATGGAAGCGTTTTGGCTAGAAGTGCTATTACAAGAAACAATGTCAAACTAACCTTTAGCATATGCGGTGGCGGAGGATTGTAATTGTGCACATTAAGGGTCAGTTTGGCAATGCTTCTTAAAAGTATTTCTAGGCCTAAATACACTTTAAGTATTTTTAGGACATAAAATGAGGTTTGATAATATTTTTCATAAGAGATTTTGAAAGTTAAAAAAACACTTTGAGTTTTTTAAATCACTTGAGAGGTGTTTTTTATTTTTTATTTTAAAAACACTTTAAAATTTTTTGGATATTCTTTGATGGTGCTTTTTTTTCGATATTGGGTTGGAGCCTATATAGAGGTTGCGAGGCCCCGATTTGTTTGGGATCGCCGAGCCAACCTGCAACCTACATCGAAAAGGATGGTTCGGTGAGGGTATTACTTTGCCCGGCTCTCAGATGCCTAAGTGCGGTTTCTTTCTTACGGAAGAAAAATTCGGTGTTGGTGGCGTTATGATTGCGTACCTTTCGTTGGTGGGATTGCTTGATATTTATAGTGGATGATCACGATGACTTTCCTTATTGGATGATGATATGGCATCCTCCCCATTGGGTAGGGGATATTTTCTTCCTTATCGTTAATCGAATATTTAGAGGATAATTAGAGGGCCATAATCGTGGGGGATCCTTCTTTCCTTAAATGATATTGGGTCATGAATATGGAGTGCTTTCCTTTCTTACGGCTCAACTAGCGGTCAGCGGATTACCCTCATCACCAGTTCGACCCACGGGACCAGTTTTGACCACGGGCTCCAAGCAGGGAACGAAGACATCATTATAGGTCGAGTTCCCGGTGGGGCTTTTACAGCCGACCCAGTAGGAGGATGCCCGACCCGTTTCATGGCTTGTTCCTGAGCTGTGTTTTGGGCTGTGGGTTGCTTTTATTTTAGGCACCATCAGTTGCCCCGACCCTTCTTGAGACGAGCTTAGGCAAGGGTTGCGGAGTCTCTTGGATCAGCGGCGAGTTCCGCGTGGCGGACAAGGTTGTTGATTCTGTGCTTTATTAGGTCGTCAATTGTATTGCGATAATAATGGTTTCTCTCGACTTTCGTGCTCATTTCGGTTGACGTTCCTAGTGTTTTTTGAAGCGTCCCGCAGTTACTCGAACCGTATTCCCCTCTTCTTTAATCCTTCTTATCAGTTTTCCTCTTTCTTAATTTCCCCTGTTCTTCAAACTTCTTTCTCTGTGGCCTTGGATTTTTTGCTTTCTTGAACTTTCCGGATTATCGCGTAGGATTGTTCTGGGTGATTTATATAGTTTTGTCTCGCTTGGGGTTGCTTCTCGTGTCTCTTTCCCTAGTTTGGTACATCTTTCTTCTTCTTCCTTGTTTACCTTTACTTGTTCTGGAGTTCGTGGGTCCCTAGTGGTCGTTGTTTGTCCCTTCCTTCCCACTTTTTTGGCTGCAATTTTGCCTTTTTATCTTTCATCCCTCTTCCCTTACACGTGCTCAATCATGCGTACTTCCTCTAGGCCCAGTCATCCTTCCGGTCTACGCATAGGGGGTAGTTCTGCCGAGGCTAGACAGGAGGAGGGTCCAGTCGTCCTACTATTGTTGTCAATCGAGTCCCTTTAACGGGTCCCCCTTCTCTCCTCATGGCAAAGCGAGGGTAAGGTCGATTGAATCGGGTATCCTGGCGGCTCACGCCTACTTAAGGCGGTATGCGAGAATGCTGGCGTGGGCCCTAGCCGAGTCGAGCCCTCTTTTGGACATAATTTTGCCTCTCGCTACAGGCCTCCCTTCTGTGTTCGGGTTTGGTGCCCTGACTTTCTCACTTCCTACATCATTCAAGTGCCGAAGATGGTTTGCTTCTTTGAGGCGGCCTTCGAGAATGACCTCCGCTTCCCTCTGCATCCCTTTATCAAAAGCGCATCTTGCGACGCATTTTAATGCAGCCAGGCCAACTTTCTTCTAACCAGGCGTTACGGTGGACTGTTGATCGTCCTTAGGGATAAAGTTCTCGGGGTACCTAGCATTGCTTTGCTCTTAGACTTCTTTAGTGTGAAGGAGTCCACAGAGGGCTTTTTGTACATCGCTAAATGCTCCCGATGCCAAGGCGGTCATTTCGGATCTCCGTCTTCCTGACACTGGAGGAAGGTATTTTTTTGTGGGTGGTGCGTAATTGGGAATATAATCGGTGACCAGGGAAACGGGCAAGCAATATTCAGACCACGGATTGCCACTAGAAAACCTCGAGTGAGCTTAGTTTGCGTTAATTGGGTTTAACATGAGAAGTCATGAGGTGTTTCCCTAGCTTGCTTTGGTTGTTCGGTCTTGGTGTCGCCACGGCCTTGGCAGGCAGGTGAAGAGGTGGGCGAAAGTTGTGAAGTGTCGCCCAGGTGTACTCGGGGCGGTGGAGTCGGACATTCTCGGGCCTTCTGGAGTGTCTCCTTCTCGGGCCACGGAGCTTGGGGCCCTACCGCTGTCATGAGCTTCTCGTGCGGGGCCCCACATTTGCTGAAACCCACTAGGGAAGAGCTCCAAGCCCGAGTCGAGTTGTTGGCAAAGAAAAAGAGGAGTGTTAAGCATAAAGCTCAGGCTCTCCGACGACCTTGTGATTCGAGTGGGTCCCCGAGGTTGGGACATCTTCTTCCGCCGTCGACCCCTGCTACGGGGTTGGGGTCGTCGTAGGATTTCAGCGAGAGGTCATGCGCCTCCTCCCGTGGCCAAGGTGTCTGGTGTGGCGGATCCGAAAAATTCCTCGGGGAGGAGTGTCGAGCTTCCTCTTACTATTCTGCCCATTTCTGTTCGGAGTCACAACCTGAAGACTTGAGCGTCCTCTACGTCTTGCAGGAGGACAAAGGGAGAGGTTATACGAATCCGAATGGGAGGAGGAGGACTGTTTGTTTCCAATTCAGAGCTTGCCACCGGGGTCGTGTCGTTCATTCTACGGGATTCTGATCTCAGGAGGGCGGATGCCATATCTGTTGAGGATGTTCTGCCTTATTGCTCCAGGGAGCGGCCACCTTATGTCCGGACACCTTTATTTGTTTGCCCTATCTTTGATTTCGATTTGCCCTTTCCTTTGTCTTGTGCCGGCAAGTGGCTACCTATGTGAAGATCCTTGCGAAGAGGGCTTGCCTTTCTAAAGTGCCGAGGCGTGAGCATATAAATCAGAGGTTGCCTCACGACCTCGAGAGGCCCGACATACTGCTTTCGAGTCGACACTGAGTGAGGATGCGTGATGCATAGATCCGACTGAAGCATATGTGGCGAAATCTCGGTGAAACGGGAGAAAAAGGCTCGGGATGAGGGTGGGGCTCTGACTTACGAGTTACGGATGGTCGAGGATGAGGCTGCGGTTGCGGGGAGGAGATAAAGGCTGACGAGGGCGGGATTGCGGGTTGTTAAGGTTGAATGACGGGCGGATAAGAAGGGGCAGAGTAGGCGGTTAGGGACGACGGCGTCTCGAGACCACAACAGGCGGGTCTTCGAGGTCTCTAAGGTAGGAAACCTGATTATGGGGCACTGAGCATTGTCTGCGAGCCTCGCGTGACCTCAGGAGGCGACGGGACTTGATGGCTCAAAAAGAAGGGGTGATCGCCGAGCTAAGGGATGAAGCATGCACCTTATGGGCCTCCGATTGCTCTCCTTTCGATGCAAGGCTTCTAAGCTCTTCCCAGGCTTGCGCTTCGATTTTCCCGTTCCCAGGGAAGAGATGGAGTGCGAGATCGATGGGAAGATGACCTTGGGATTGTCGGCTTCCCCAACTCTGATATTTCACGGCGACCACGTGATTGGGGCTACTCGACCTCAGTCTTAGATACTTAGGCTTTTTCTGTCATTCTTCTTTACTTTGGTAGCCTGTGGCCCTTATAATGACGATTTTGACCTTTATTGAAACGTTGATTCATATATTCGTACTCTTTGAGTCTTTTGCCTTTTTCATCCCTTTTATGGCTTCTGAATGAACTGAATTCTATGATTCTCGCCTGATGAGACCCACGCGACCCTTTATTAGCGAGGATTCTTGGACTCTCATAATTTGGGTCTCATGGTTCTTTTGAGATGGAGGTGGTGGCTTCTTGAGAGTCACGAGCTCCGTGTTTCCTTGGGTGGTGCATGGTTCTTGAAGCTGGCCAGGTACCTCCTTTGGACTAAGCTGTATGGTTTCTTTGAAGTCTAAGCTCCGTGTCTCCTTTGGACTGAGCTGCTTGGTTCCTTCGAAGTTTGAGCTCACATGTCTCACGTGGGCGAGGCATGGTTCTTGATATCAGGAGCTCGGGGCTCACGAGATTGAGCCTACGTGGCTCTTTAATATCGAGCCGGGCTCTTGAGCGAATACGTGGCTCTTTTTCTTTGAGCTGCGTGGCTCTTGATATGTCAGAGCTCAGGGCTCCTAAGCGAGCTCGTGGGTCTTTAATATCCGAGGGCTTAGGGGCTCTGACCCGACTACGTGGCTGCTCGTATTGACTCCGAGGCTCTAAAGCCCGAGCTATGTCTCTTTCGTAACCGAGCTCCGGGGCTCTTGAACTGAGCTACGTGGCTCTTTTCCTGAGCTGCGTGGCTCTTTAATATCAGAGCTTCAAAGCTCTTGAACTGAGCTACGTGGCTCTTTCGTATCCGAGCTCAGGGCTCCCGAGGCGAGGCTACGTGACTCTTGATATCAGGCTCCGGGGCTCCCGGCCAGGCTATGTGGCTCTTTAATATCCGAGCTCCAAGGCTCCTGAACTGAGCCACGTGGCTCTTTTGTCTTCCTTCCCTTGGGAAAGCACGTGCGGTTTTAATGCAGGTCTATGGAGAATTGGAATAGACTGCGTGGCTTCCCCAGTCATCCAGGCTTCTTTATAAATAACCGCCTTCCTTTGATGGTGTGTGTTATACTCCGCTCCCAACTTCCTTCCTCTCTTCGATAGTGTCGGAGTTCGTACATGATGAAGCTTTAGGGTTTGATCGCAACTGCGCAAAGTCTGTTGGTGGTCGTAGATCGATGTTTGGTTTCGTCGTTCTACCATTTGTTAGGGTTGCGTTGCTCCTTAGTCCCGCTAGTTGTGGGAGTTGCGTTGTTCCTTAGCCGTGCCATTTGATGGATTTGGGTCAGGGGTCACTCTTGGAGGGGGCGGCGTGCTTTGAATGCTCCGAGGCCCGTTTCTTCTGTTATACCTCTCCTCCCTTCTTTTCTCCTTCTCCTTCTTTTTCTCTTTCTCTTTCTCTTTCTTGTGGTTTTCGCCTTGATTGGGTGTTTGCCGATTGTGATTTTCTGAGATGTGGAGAATGACTGTGTTGATTGTAATTTTATGAGATGTAGAGAACGACTTTGCTAATTGTAATTTTCTAAGATGTAGAGAATGACTTTGCTTATTGTAATTTTCTGGGATAATTGTAATAAAAGTACAGTCTTTTGGAAACGCATGTACTTGTCTGATGTTTTTTTTTTGTATCCTCCCCGGGCCCTTCTGAGTCCCATAGGTTTCTGACTAATCAAGCCTCCTAGCTCATTCTCTATGATTTTCGAAAGTTGATAGACCGAAAATAAGCAAAAGTTGTTATTTTAGCAAAAGTAGAACTATTGCGTTTTATTAATAGGTACAATTGGAGGTTTATGGGTAAAACCGCTTGAGGTGCTCGGCATTCCAAGAGTGTTGCAAGGTCTTTCCCTCCTTTGTTTGGAGCTCATAGTTGCTAGGACGGATTACCCGTGATATGATATAGGGTCCTTCCCAATTGGGTCCAAGTTTCCCGTGAGTAGGGTCTTTCCTTGCTGGCAGGAGTTTCTTGAGTACTAGGTCGCTGGGCTTGAAACTATTAAGCTTGACCTTTTGATCATAGTACCTTGCTATTTTTCGTTGGTAGTCCTCGACGCGTTTCAGAGCTTGCTCACGCTTCTCTTCCAGGAGATCGAGGTTCAAGTGGAGAGTCTCGTCGTTGCGCTCGGCATTTCGTGAACTTGACCCTAGGTGACTCAAGCTGACCTCGATAGGAACGCAGCCTTGGTGCCCGAATGCGAAGCGATGGGTTTCTCGAGTTGCGGACTTGCGTGGCAGTTACAGCATGCCCATGGTACCTGCGGGAGGTATTCCGCATTTTCCCTTATGGTCTTTCAACTTTGTCTTCAACGCTACCTTAAGAGTCATATAGTTATACGCGTACGTTAGGCTGCGGGCTGGGGCGAATAGTAATTCTTGATTCCGAGCTCGGTGCAAAAGATTTTGAATTTTTGGTTATCTAACTATTTTCCATTGCTCCCGATGTCTCCAGTAGCTTTTGGGATCCCAAACCTACATATTATGGACCGCCAAACGAAGTTGCGTACCTTTTGCTCGATGATTGTCACCAATGGCTCGGCCTTAACCCATTTAGTGAAGTAGTCAACTCCTATAATAGCGAATTTGCATTAACCCCTTCTAATGGGCAGGGGCTCGAGAATGTCTAATCCCCACTACTGAAAAGGCCAGGGGCTTATAATCGAGGTCAGTGGCTCGGTTGGGAGATAGGAGATCTTGGCATGCTCTTGGCAAATTCTGCACTTTCTGACTAGTTATGTGGCATCTTTGAGCATCGTGGGCGATAATATGCCACTTGCACCAGGGTTTTCACCTTAAGGCAGAGCTCGAATACGGTTGCCACAGATGCCTTTGTGCACCTCTCTAAGTACGTAATTGGCATCTTCCTTTCCTATGCATTTGAGGAGGGGTGCGGAAAAACCTCGTTTATAAAGGGCCCCCCTGCAAAATAGCGAATCTGGCTGACCTTGCTCTTAGTTTAGATGCTTCCTTCAGATCGCTTAGCAATATCCCGTTCAATAGATAGTCCCAGATGGGATCCATCCAGCTCAGTGCGGTCATTACTGGGAGGACCTCGTCGTTGTTAACGTCTACTGAAGGTTCCATGAGGTGCTCGATCGGAACCCATCTATCCAAATCTTCTTGCGATGTCGTTGCTAGCTTAGCTAGGGCGTTCGCCCATGAATTCTCCATCCATGGGATGTGTCTGACCTGAACTCATACGAATTTTTTTAGCAACTCGCATACCTTCTTGAGATAATGGATCATCATTTCGCCTTTCGCTTCGTAGTCATCTTCTATATGTTTTACCACCAACTGAGAATCACTGCATACCTCTAGTTGATCAACCTTCATGGAGTAGGTGAGGTTTAGTCCAGCAATGATGGCTTCATATTTGGCTTCGTTGTTGGAGGCCTGAATCCGAATCTGAGTGCATATTCCACGTCGATCCCATCCAAGGAGGTTAGAATCAAGCCTACTCCACTTCCGTGGGCATTGGTGGCCCCATCTATGGACAACCTCGGATGGGAGGGGTTGGATCTGGTGGGCGACTTAGTGGGCTCTGGTGGTGTCATGATGGAAATCTGCGAAATTGCCACTGATCGTTGTTCTTAGCTTGTACTAATTTCAAACTCACTCGGCTCTACTTAACTATTTCACAGTCTTCAGTTTACGGTTTGTACAATATTTGCTTTTATACGGTGCATTTGGAATTTGGAGTAGTGTGAGCGGAAGTACGGCGAGTCTTGATGATGGTCACGATGCTAGAGCGACCTTTCATCTTTAATTACGCTCCTCTGCTCCTCTCAGCTTCCGGTTGCGATAATAAACCCGGTTGCTACGATACATCCGTTCTGCGACCAAGGCGGCACTAATTGACGATCGGGCGACTAGAAATGGGCGTGGGAGTTCTCTCGGAGGGACTTACGGAGAATAGAGGGAGCTGAAGTAGGTTTGTTCTGAACGCCTCCTCACAGTGGGCATCCCATTAGAAGGCCTTTTTTAGGATTTGAAAGAAGGGCTGACACTTGTCACTTGATGTAGACACGAAGCGACTCAGCGCAGCTATTCTCCCGGTCAGGCGCTGAACTTCTTTAGTGTTTGAGGGCGGTCGCATGTAGAGCACGACTCTTATTTTGTGAGTTTGCTTCTATTCGTGGCCCGGTGAGCTATGAGAGCCAGAACTTTCTGTGAGACTCAGCACACTTGGTTGGGTTTAACTTCATCTTGTAGTCCTTCAGGACCTAGAACGCCTCGACTAGGTGGTTGACGTGGAGCCCTACCTTGATTGACTTCACTAGCATGTCATCTATATACACCTCCATGGATGTGCCAATCAGTTTCTAGAACATCTTGTTTACTAGCCTCAAGTAAGTGGCTCCTGCATTTTTCAACCTAAAAGGCATCACCTGATAGCAATATGTCCCCTGTCCAATCACAAAGGAGGTCTTCTCTTGGTCACTAGTGTCCATCCTGATCTAGTTATAGCCTGAGAAAGCATCCATGAAGCTAAGGAGCTCGTGGCCAGATGTGGCGTCTACTATGAGGTCGATCCGAGGTAGGGGAAAGTTGTCTTTCGGGCAGGCTCAATTAACATCAGTAAAATCAATGTAGAGTCGCCATTTGCCATTTGCCTTTTTAACGAGAACTACGTTAGTCAGCCAGTCAGGGTAATCTACTTCCCGGATAGCTCGGGCTTGGAGGAGTTTGTTGACCTCTTCGTTGATTGCCTTCTACCTCTCTGAGGCAAAGCTTTTCTTTTCTGTTTGACATTTTTGAAGGAGGGGCTGACATTTAGCTTGTGGGTGATGACTGCTGGGTCAATTCCGCCATGTCCTCTTGCTTCCAAGTGAATACTTCCACATTCTGTTTTAAGAAGTGGATGAGAAGACCATACGGCGTCTTGACTAGTTTGGATCAGATGTGGCGAGGTGTTTGGTGAAATTAGATCAAAGTTATCTGGGTTCGACTCTTTTGGTGTTGGTCAGGTGTCGATTAGTCTCTCATATCGAGCTCATCCGTGGACGTATTTACTTTCTACTTCATTGATGCCAAGTAGCACTCCCGGGCTATCCGCTGGTCTCCTCGTGTAACACCCCAAAATATACCCTGGTAGTTTTCGGACTTGTGTAGGGTATATTATAAGCTGAATAGGAATTTTCGGAAATAAATTGAGAAACCCGGAGAAGTTTACAAGATAAGGGCAATCTTGTAATTTTTACCAAAAAGGATATGAAAGTCAAAAAAGAGGAGAAGATGTGGGGTTAAAAACTAGAATATGCATAAGTTGAATTTCAAAAGGGAAGAAATTCATGGGCCCAGGTACAATTAGAGGAAGTTAGCTTGAAATGGGTTTTCTTTGGAGGGCCAAACATGGCCTTAACAAATCCATGTTTTAAAGACCAAAAATTGGTCTCATTGGAGAAAAAAAAAAAAAACGTGAGAGAGGAGGGGAAGAAGCGAGGAGAGAAGAGAGGAAGAGGAAGAGAGAGAAGAAGAAGAGGAGAAGAAGATGGAGGACCAAAGGTATGGAGAGCGGGTATGTATGGATCCTAACCTTGGATATGAACTCTATTATGAATCCATGGATTTTGTATGGGATTCTAGAGGTTTATGAGTTCCAAATCTAGGGTTTGTTAGGATTTCTTCCTAATCAAGATTTATTGAAGGTAGGGTTGGTAAATACTCTAAATCCACAAAGAAAAGTAGGAATCCTCTCTTTGAGTTGGATTCATGGTTAAATATTAAGCAATTGAGTTAGAGGTTTAGAGTAAACCCTAAAAATCATGAGAGTTTAGCTTGTGTATGGGTTAAGACCCATATTGAAATGATTTTGGGAGAATTCATGGAAAGGTTGAAAGAAGATGAGAAATGAAAGATGAATTGAATAGAAAAGAGATTCAGGTGAGTGGAATGGTTTGAGGTGTGTAGGAAGTGTGGGAGTGATCCATGGATTAAAAAGTGAAGGAAAATGTGAGAACACCCGTGGGCATTCTCCGGGTGTCTTCTACCGGTAGGAAGTTAAGTTCTACCGGTAGAACTTTCGATCCCGGTCATTTTTGGCCCAGTCCTACCGGTAAGTTAAGTTCTTAGGTGAACTCATTACAGTTTTCCAGTTTTGACCAGTTTTTGTATTTTGGCCATAACTTTCTCATTTCTTATCCGATTTGAGTGATTCAAGTGGCTATGTAAACTAGACTTCAAGAAGAACAAAACCTATTTTATAGGTATCTCCAAATTCTGACTCTAGTTAGCTTAAAATGTCACTCAAAGTGGGACCATGTGCAAGCCAAATTCTGGTTCCAGCTTTGAACATAGAAAGTCAGGGATGTTTCAGAGACGTAACTCGATTGAATTGCTCGATTTCGGGTGATTCCAATTGGAAATGAACCCTTATCACCTTAGATTTAAAGGAGCACAAATAACCAGTGTCAAATATGGAGAAAATGTACTGGAAAAATTAATATCGCAAACTATCCCTCGGTAAAATCGGTAAACCGACTAGTTGGCATGAAATGCCATAACTTGGGACAGACCGATCGATTGGATTGATTCAATTCCTGGAGTAACGTAGATTCATAGAAGAATAAGAATACATGATTAAGGTGTGATTACATGCTCATCATACCTTACCGTGTTGAATACGATCGGTCATGAGCATTATAATGTGGCTAATAATGCTCCTAACATAAGATAGTAAGTTATTGAACTCATATAATTGTAAAAATTGCCTAAGACCAGTTATTGAATGACCACGGCACTCTCTGATCGTGCCGGCACATTAGTACTTGGTACTCTACGATTGGTGCGACGGCACTCGTGATGCCGGCACATTAGTAACCGGTACTCACGATTAGTGCTACGACTCGGCGTGCCGACTGCGCTGTGCCCGGTGCTCTCGGTTGGTGCGATGGCGCTCTCGTCTGTCTTGTACCAGCCCGGGTGCCAGTGTGGCACGTGTCCTACTCATTGGGTATTCTTGGTCGTGTCCTAACGATTATATGATAAGACTCCCGAATAATGAATAAGAAATGAATATAGTAGCGATACGAGATGTACCTACGAGTACCTCTGTATATGTTACGAGATGTACCTACGGGTATGCAGTATATGTTGTAGTACCTCTGGTACCTACGTATTTGCTACAATAGTACACACTTGGGTACTTTTGTATACGTAACATCTCTGTAGTACCTACGGGTACTTTTGTATACTAAGAAACTTCTACAGCCAACTCCCTACGGAATCCAGATAAGTATAAGTCCAGTAGTACCTACGGGTACTCCCGTATCGGTAACACCAGTATAAGTCCTGTAGTACCTAAAGGTACTCTCGTATCAATAAAATAAGTATAAGTTCTATAGTACCCACGGGTACTCTCGTATCGGAAAATAAGTATAAGTTCTGTAAAATAAGTATAAATCCAGTCATACTACTGGGTACTTAGTGCAATAGTCAGCCAGTCTGTTCCTACGAAAGACTAATATCGATATCGTATAAGTCGATCCGACCTTGTACGTGCTATGATCTGATCTGTTCCGACTTATACATTGCACCCTACGGGTGCCGTAAAGAATAAGATCAATCTGAGAATCGGATTACGCCAACCGCAAGTATAAGATACGTAAGATAAAGATAAGTCACAATACCTGACTATAAGTTAATAAGATAAATATAAGTTCCATTAATATACATGTAAGATAAAATGCATGTATAAGTTACGTAACTACCATTATAAGATCAGAAATACCGGTATAAGTTCCGTAGATCCGTTATAAGTTCCCGTGAAAATAATTGTATAAGTTACGTATTACATGTATAAGATTTGAAATACATGTATAGGATTACGTAATACTGCGATATAAGATCATCTGAGTATGTGCTCCGAAATACCCGTATAAGTTCCGTAAGACCCGTATAAGTTCCGTAAGACAAGTATAAGTTCCGTAATACACATATAAGATCTGAGTACAAGATTCGAGATACAAGAATAAGATCTGATATACAAGAATAAGTATAAGTCCTGTAGTACCTACGGGTACCTCTGTATTATGAATGCATTCTGCATGGTACCCTACGGATACTTTTAATATGACAAAATGTTGCGTGGTACCTACGGATGTACATCGAAAGACAAGAATAAACTCAGTAACACAAGTATAAGGATTACGTAAGACCGGGATATGCCGTGGTACAAGTATAATATCTGAAGTACTAATATAAGTTCTATAGTACCTACGGGCACCTGCAGTATCCCGATTAGATTGTATGTAGTACCCTACGGGTGCTCACGTATCCCAGTTTACGTATACCTACGAATTTATCCGTATAAGCTTCGGATAAAAGGATAAACTTCAAGTAGTACCTACGGGTCACTCCGTATGAGTATAAGTATACTTTAGCACAGGACTTGTTGGGATATGATGCCCGACCTGGTTATTATCAGGCTGAACATTTGTCGAGTAGTACTACGGATACTCCATTATAAGATTAAGTTACCTTATCCGGTATCGTTGTAATTTTACGTGATACCTACGGGTACACCTCCGAGACAAATTAGCCAAAGCCGTGGGATAAATTATAAGTTACGTAAACTCCCTCGGGAGATGTAAAGATAGATCTAAATGCAATCGTGTTTAAGTGCCTACGCCTTAAGCATGGGTTACGTGAACTCCTCGGAGATCGAGAAATAAGTATAAGCTTGAGATAAGTATACATACATGTATAAGAAACTCGATCTGGAATCACGAATCTAGAATAAGGGAATAAGATCATTTTGCTATAAGTATAGAATAGGATAAGAATAGAAATTACGCCGTAAGTGTGGTCACGGTAGGTATAAGTTGTTATAAGTATAAAGTTCCGAGTAGTTTATAAGGAATCTGAATAAATCATAAATATGGATCCTATGGGAGACATAAGCATTATGTTAAAAGTCACACAAGGTACAAGTAAACAATTATTTTGATGACACGAATAGGAACTTGAGCCTGAAATCAGAAAATCATGAGTCATGTAAAAAGAGATTAATTGGATACCCCTTGCCATTGTATGTCTAAGTTTACTCTGAATATGATCTGACCTGTTATACAATGGATTATATGAATTCATGAAGATTTTGATATCTGTTTATGTTATATGTTTATCATGATTCAGTTTAAATGCATGTGCATCAGTATAAGTTATAAGAAATGTTTCCCACTAAGCGTAAAGCTTAGCATGGGTTTGTCAGTGTGAGTACGGGGAGAAGACATCGGCAAATGTCGCATACAAATTGGGCCAACACACTTGTAAGGGTTCACTACATGTAGGTTCCGCGCTCTGATTTGTAATTGTAAAAGTACAGTTTTGAATATGTAAATGGGACTCAATATATATGTCTATGATGTTGTGATTCTGTTATAAGATGTGGGCCATGCCCACAGGTGCCAGTTTGGTTGGCTTTAAAAAAAAAAAAAAAAAAAATCAGGTAAAGAGTCCCAGTCCTGAGTCTCGCGTCCCGGAACTCGGTTCGGATCCGCCAATCGGGTCGGGCCGGGAGTCGGGCGTGACACCTCGGGCCTTTCCTACCCCATTCTCTATAGAGAATTTAACTACCATATGATAGGCGGAGGGGATGGCCCTTATGGCATTGAGGGAAGGCCTGCCCATTAACATGTTGTATGCCGATGGGCCCTCCACGATGAGGAACTTTGTCGTTGTTGTGGCTAGCATGGGGTATCTCCTAGAGTGAGCACCAGTTGTACTCATCCCAGGGGGAGTACTTTCTCTCCGGAGAATCCCCTTAAGTGGGCTTTTACCGGTTCCAGCTTCTCTCTTCCAATGCCTATTTTGTCAAATGTCAACGCGATGATTATGTCGACCGAGTTTTCGTTGTCAATCAGGACCTTGTGTCTTACATTTTATTGCCCGCGACAACCATTATGTCTGTGGTCATCATGGGGGTGTTAGTGACCTTCCAGTCGTCAGAAGGTTATGGTGGTATCGATCGAGGGAGCTTGGACCGCGACCTGCACCTTTAGTGTCTCCACGATCCCGACGTGTGGTGGGCCTTCCTGGATGGCCCCGGATTCCCACAGCCGGCCCGAACCCAGAAATCATTGATCTCTCAGGGGTTCTTCGATCTTGCGGGGCGCTTGACGGTGGTGGAGGAGGTGCGGAATGCGATCTTAGGGAGCCATGTAGCAGCGAGATGTCCACGTCGGATCGAGGTCGATTTCTTTTGTTTGAGATACAGGTCATTTTGTCTGATGCTACAGTGGTCTCTATGGAAGTCATGATACTTAGTGCGTGTCTCTTTTGGTACGGGTCGAGTCTTCATTTCGAGATGGTCATCTTAAAAACTTCTCATGTTGTACCTCGTACAGGAATTAAGATGCAGAAATTAGGTCGGGGTGGCTGGCGAGGTGGGTACCGCCGGAGTGACTCGGGCTGGGGTGGACCCAAGCGGTCCCTAACGTTACCTCTTCTCTTTGTAGATCGATCTCTGTCCTCGCTGCCCCTCCGTGGGGATCTGTCTCTGTCTCTTTGTCTCCTGAGGCTTCAGTCCCGCTTTTTCTCATCCTTGCCTTTCTCCTTTTGAGCGAAAGAGCTTCCCCGCTTAAACATAAGGGCCTCCTCGTCGTTGATGTACTTTTCGGCTTTGGCGAGCACCTCGGCCATGCTTGCCTAAGGGTTCTTCGAGATGGAGAGCATGCGTCTTTAGTTGGCAATAGCTAGTTGCGAAGGCGGTGATGGCGAATTTTTCATTCGGGATGTCCACCCTTAGTGACTCCGAGTTGAACCTCTGGACTTAGGACCTCAAGTTTTCTTAAGGGCCTTGCTTTACGGTCAGCAGGTGGTAGCTCGGCTTCCAGTACGTCTGAGCTCCGATGAAGTGGGACACGAAATCAATGGAGAGTTCATGAAGGGCGAGAGGCGAGAGGGCTGGGGGAGCTGTTGAACCATGCGAGTAGGGCCTTTAAGAGTGATGGCAAAGGCTCTGCATCTCATGGGGTCTTGGTATCCATGTAGCTCCATCTGGTTCTTGTAGGTGTTGAGGTGGTCTACGAGGGTCCTTCATTCCATCGAAAGCTTCGATCTGCGGCATTCTGAACTTTGTTGGGAGAGGGAAGTGTAACACCTCGACCGTAAACAGGGATTCCATTTGATGTACTAGAGCGTCCATGGAGACTAGGGCTCAAACTTTTACTGCCTTTTACATGTGGCTAAGCTCTTGTTGGATATCTTGGAACCGCTGCTCCCAAGATCATTCCTCTTTTCCCCTCTAATGAGGGGTCGGCTCTTTACCTCCATCGTCCCTGTCAAGCATTCCTTCATTTCGATTGTCTCCGAGGGGTACGCTGGGATCATGCCCTCTGGTCTGGCTATTTTCTCCTCCTTCGTCATCGTCTCGGGGGGAGCCGAGGTGTTGTTGCTCCTCTTGTGGTATGGTATTGTGGCCTCCATGGGCCTGTTGTTCATCCTGTGGTCGCTGCACCTGTCTGGTGAGTTCCGCCAACTCCCTCAGTAGGAGCTGATTGACGAGACGGAGGGCCTCCATCTCATTGTTAGCAGCTTTGAGAGCTTTAGGAACGTCTATCGGTTGCCGGCTATCAACGTCGTCCTGTTGGTCTTGCGTTTTCAGGGGGTTGGCCTAACTCCTGCTCATGTTTCGAGTTGAAACCATCAGTCATTGAGAAATCAGTTTATTTGTAAAGGAACAGTCGTTCCCACGGGCGAGCATGAGCTAATGGTGTTTTCTATCGATACTAAATTTGGAACTATCGGAGTTCTTGGGTCGATTTGTTGGAAATTTTGGATCATTTGAATAACGCAACTTACCTTTGAAAGGATGGTCGGCGAGGTGTACCTGTCGAACCGATGCCTAAGTCGGTTTCTTTCTTACTGAAAGGAGAGAATTCAACTGTTGGTGGCGTTATGATTACGTACCTTTTGTTGGTGGGATTGCTCGATATTTATAGTGGATGATCACGATGACTTTCCTTACTAGATGATGATACGACGTCCCCCCTATTGGGTAGGGGATCTTTTCTTCCTTATCTCTAACCGAATATTTAGAGGATAATTAGAGGGTCGTAATCGTGGGGGATCCTTCTTTCTTTAATTAATATCGGGTCACGAATATGGAGTGTTTTCCTTTCTTACGACTCAACTAACAGTCAGCGGATTACCTTCGTCACCAGTTCGGCCCACCGGGCTTAGTTTCGACCATGGGCTCAAGCCTTAAGGGGAACCAGGACATCATTATGGGTCGAATTCCCCGATGAGGCTCTTATGTCGGCCCCATGGAGGATGCTAGCCTGTTTCAAGGCCTGTGTTCTAGGCCTGTGGGCTGCTTTTATTTTAGGCGCCATCATTCTTAAAATACCTATTTGTTTATCCTTCAATATCTATTTATTTTTCCTTAAAACATATATTTATTTTATTTAAAAAAATCCGGATAATATGATATACTTTTAAAATTTTAAATAATTCAAATCTTTTGTAAATAGTTTTGAAAATTTCTATAGTCATAAAAAAATTATTTTATAACAATAAATATTTTAAGTTTTCATTAATACAAATTTTTGCATATGCTTTATTAATTAATTCAAATTTTTTTGTAAATATTTTTTATAATCATATGAATAATTATTTTAGGTTTTTATTTATACAAATGTTTATGTATGTTTATTCATTAGTTCAAATCTTTTTATAGATATTTTTAAAAAAAATTATAATAGTAAAAATAATTATTTTAGGTTTTTATTAATACAAATATTTATATATATTTATTCATTAATTCACTCATTTCTGTAAATATTTTTAAATTTTTTGTAATCATAAAAATAGTTGATTTAGGTTTTATTAATATAAATTCTTATATGTATTTATATACTTTTGTAATAAAATTTTTATTTATTATGATGCCCTATTTTTGTAATTAAATATTAAATGTCATTTTTCGTAATTTTAATGATATAATAGCATTTTTATACCTACACGACATATTACAAAAAACGCTAATAGAATCACTTTTTTGGATTCTTATTGAAAAGTTTTTGATAGAAGTGTTGTCAGTGAAATCTTTTTGCCTAGAAGCATTGTTACAAGAAGTAGTGTCAAACTGGCCCTAAATCGAGTTTTATCCATGCAGATTCGATCAGTTGAAAATATTTTAGTTACTCTATTAAGAAATTTATAAGTTTTATGTCGATTTATTATGCTATTAACCTGGATATTGTTTTATCCTTGATGGTTTTTAGCTATTGCATCTTGGATCTATCGACCTATTGCAAGTTTGAATCAATAATATTATTTTTCCTTTAAAAAAAGAGCTTTGTCCCAAAATAATCTTTCTCAAAAAAAATTCCCAAATTAACACATGTTCCAAAATAATGTCCAAACTAATCCCACGTTATGATGTCATCAAAACCGCAATTGAGTGACTCTTGGTTTAAATTTTTCAAAGTTAAAGCCATAGTTGAGATTATGGTTTTAACTTTTCTGAAAATTTTTTTTTAAACCATGGTTATCAACTATGGTTATGGTCAAATATGACAATAAAGACTAGTTTTAGCAATATTTTCAAACATTTAATTGTACAGAAATTTTTCTTAAGTATTTTGGGACAAAACGATGCCATCATTGTTGGCATGACTTAGGGGAATCTTCAAGTTAGGTCAGCTTTTGTCCTATTATGACCAAGTGTAAGCCCCTCCCAAACTTGACCTAATCGGATCAGTCACATGGGAACTCATAGGGCGTGCATGTACCCATGCGGACACAATAGGGTGCAATAGGCTTGACTTGAAGTCAAAAGCAGTGCATGTATGTGTAGGCTACACACACAGAGGCACCATCTAATGATCCCAGGCATGCTACGCACCTTGCACACACAACCTTCAACACATGGCTAAGTGGGAGCTCAGTTGAAGGGCAAAAGAGTAATGGCATGCATTATACCTGGTGAGCATACCTTGATGTCTCCTCAAGGAACTCCTAAAAAGGCTTATAATGCTCTTTAGGGGTGAGGTGGTGCTCTCATCAGCTTGAAGCACGGGTTGGGGCCAGCCATGGCAGAAAGCGAACCATGGCACACTGATTGCCTCAAAGACGCATGCATGGGCGCCCAGACATGCATGTCGTCTTCTTTTCGATGCTAGTGAGGGAGCATGGCCTAACACCCTGTGTGTCACACCCCGATTCCCTACACTTGGGTCGATTTGCGAATCAGGCGGGTTCGAGCACGAGACAGTAGGACTCTTTGCACGATTTTTTTTTCTAAAAGTCGAACTTATACACGTAATTTATGGCCCACATCTTATAACATAATCAAAATATTATATACAAATCAAAGAACTACCACGGGTGGTGTCCATCAAAAATCTAGACATATCTTGAGTCCATTTTCTTATCATATACAAAAACAACTTTACATTCCGATTATATTCGAGTAGTAAGGACTGTGTGATGAACCCTTGCGGTGTGTTGGCCCGGTTGTATGCGGATGTCTTCGAGATGTCTTCTCACGGCCCTTGCGATTAAAACCCGTGCTAAGCTTTCGCTTGGTGAAACATATCTTTACGAAACACGAATAACGGATAACAATAACGGATATCGAGTCTTCTGATTCATATAATCCAAGGTATAACAGGTCAGATCATATTCAGAACAAACTTAGACATATACAATGACAAGGCATCCAATTCGTCTCTTATACATGTATCATGACTTTCTCAGGTTTTCAGGTCGTTTTACTATTCATGTCATTGACATAATTCTGTCTATTTGTACCTTGTGACCTTTAACGAAATTCTTATATCTCCATAGAATTATAGAGTCTTTGTCTTTTGAACTTATGCCGACAACTTATACTTACTGGATCTTACACTTGTAGTAGGACTTATTCTTATTCGGAACTTATATTTATAACATTCTGATCTTATGCCTCGAGATCTTACACTCATGGCGGACTTATTCTTATTAGTCTCAGTAAGACACATACCCATGCTTGTATCGAGACGTATACTTATTCAAATCTCCCAAAGGACATATGGCCAGGACTTATGCGTACTTGTCTCGGACTTATAGTGTCGGATCTCCCCAGGGACATCTGCAGACCTGTCGGGGCCCGATACTTATCGGATATCGTGAGTTACAGAACTTATGCTTATACGAGAGGTACTTAAACACGTATTGGTATTTATATCTATTTCAGATCTCCTATAAGAGTTTACAGAACTCATACTTATCCTACGGAATTTACATATGTTCGGAGGTACCCGTAAGTATCCGCGGAGGTGCGGGCGTATATTGGTATTACGAGAACTTATCCTTATACAAAAGTACGTAGGTATTGCGAGTTTAATCAGTGCAGAGGTACGTAGGTGCTACGAGAACTTATTTTAGTGCCATTATCTTGCCACGTACTGCAGGCCTATCCACGTCTTCACGGATCTTCTACTTGGCCTCACGAGTTTTATTACGGTATTTTGGATCTTATCCACGATGTGCAGACATATACATGTATTTCGGATTTTATACATGTATTACAGAACTTATACTTGTCTTACGGAACTTATACTGGTCTTATGGAACTTATACTGGTATTTCGGATCTTATACGTGTATTACAGAACTTATACATATATTTCAGATCTTATACATGTAATACAGAACTTATACTGTCTTCTGAACTTATCTTGGTATTTGGACACATACTTGTATTTCGGATCTTATACGTGTATTACGAAACTGATTCTTGAATTTTAGATCTTATTCATGTGCGAAGGTACGCGTGGAGTGCGATAAGTCGAACGAATCAGGACTTATGCGAGATACATGTCGGATATGAACTATTAGTCCATAAGCGGTGCGAGATCTGCGGATCATATACGATTGTCTGATTGAGGAACATATCCAAAAACGAATAGATTTATCAAGTTTATATCATAGTCCTTATTCGAGTTACGCGTTGGGTGCGTAGGTACCTCACGGACTTATGCTTATATTACAGAACTTATACTTATTTCTTGATCACGAGTACCCATTAGGTACTACGAGAGATTAATCGGATCTGGGTACCCGTAGTTACTACGAGCAGAATCTGAGGTACTTTCGGATCTTTACTCTTATTCTTTGTCGGTGTCTTATCATAATTGTTGGATTACCTGGGCCGATAATATGGAATGAGTAGGACACGGCCTGATAAATTGCAGAAGGTCTGGTCTGATGCGAGTGCCGTAGCACAAAGCCGGGAGTGTCGAAGCAACCCGACAAAGAGTGTTGTCGCACTAATCGATCGCAGAGTACTTCAGTGGCTCTTGAAACACGTCGAGGAGGTGTCGTCGCCTTGTCGGAGTCTCGTACTGTGTGTGAGCTGCGATCGGAGAGTGTCGTCGCACTAATCGGGTGCTAGGAAGTACTGTGTGCCGAGAAGCACGATCGAGGAGGTATCGTGGCACTAATCCCGGAGAGTACCGAAGTACTAATTGTGCCGAGAGCCTGCGATCGGAGTCTTAGTCGCACTAATCGGAGTCTTAGGAAGTACTATCACGTGCACGCCCGTAACGTGGGTGCCATGTCGTTCGATGGCGGTCTTAGGCAGTTTTACACAGATTATTTTAGTTCAATAACTTACTATCTTATAATAGGGGCCTTCTTAGCATTATGTGTTTATGACATATGCCATTTCATGTTCATGTTCATGTTTATATTTCAGTTCGTTTTCATGTTTCACATCAAATTCATGTTTCATGAACATATTTATACATATTGCATTTCTATACTTTCCTTATTTCATGCCTATTCCATATGGAATTTCATATACTTGTACGGTATGATGCCTATCCACACATCATTCATATATTCTTGTTCCTCAATGAATCAACTTTACTTAGAAATTGGAATCATTCCAATCGGATCATCGAACTGAGTTATGGCATTTTTCATTGCCAGCTGGTCGGTTTCTGGAATTTACCCGAGGAACAGTTTGCAATATTCATTTTCCAGTGCCTTGTCTCCATATTTGACACTGGTTCTTTGTACTCCTTTAAAGCTAAGGTGCTAAGGGTTCTCCTCAACCGAATCCTGATTCGAACAGAAACTCAAGATACGTCAGCTTGACCGGAGGCCTCTATGTTCAAGCGATACGAAATTAGCTTGCACATAGCCCTACTTTGAGTGAATTTTTGGGCCACCTAGAATTAGAATTTGACGATGCCTATTTCTGTATGTTTGGTTCTCCTTGAAGTCTATTTTAATTATCCACTTTAATCACTCAAATAGGATAAGAAATGATCAAGTTATGGTACAAAAATACAAGCGGTCAAAATAAGAACAAAGCATCACATGTCTGGTACACACAACATGTCTGCAGGTACATATTTGGCCATAAACCAGAACCTAACATGTACCGGTACATGTTCAAGGTGTGCCGTATGTCACCGAAAATGCCCGAGTGTGTGTTTTTGTTCCATTTTTCCATATTTTACTACCCAAATTCAGCTTTCATACTTCATACACACATCAAAACCATTTCATATTTCCTCTTGTAACCTCTTTTACTGCACAAATTCTCTTTTCGATACTTATCTTTATCGAAAACATATCATAAAAATCCTTAAAACAATTCTAATATGGGTCACAACCATATGAATCCAAACTTATAGAGTTGTTAGGGGTTTGTTCTAAACCACAACTCCATTATACAATTAAACCATGAATCCAACCAAAAAGGGGGATTCCATACTTATCTTGTTCCTTGTGGGTTTTACCAACCTTAATTTCAAGAAATCTAAGGTTAGGATGCAATTCTATCAAAACCCTAGATTTGGAAACAAGCTATTAATCATACAAAGCAAATTCCATAGATCCCATCTGATTCCATGATCGAATTAGTTTCCATACCTTTCTTGGCTCCTCCCTCTTCTTCCTCTTCTTCTTCTTCCTCTTCCTCTTCTTCTCCCCTTCTCTTCTCTCCCTCTACGGTTTGTTCTCCTTCAAAAATGAGACCAATTTTGGTCTTTAAATCCATGTTTTGTTAAGGCCATGTTTGGCCTTTAAATAAAACCCATTTTTGGGTTCTTTTCTTTATTTGCCTTTAAGTCCTTGGATTCTTCCCTTTTTGAAATTCAACTTATGCCATATTCTAATTTGACCCACTAATCTTTCTTCAATTTCCATAATTGCATACTAACTTTTTGATTTATGCCTTTTATATCCTCAAGTGGTAAATGACCACTTTACCCTTGTCTCTAATATTCATTTCGGGTCTCTTATTTTATTTCCGAAAAATTCCATTTAGCTTTTAATATACCCTAAACAAGTCCAAAAACTACTAGAGTATATTTTGGGGTGTTACACTGTGCATGTGGGATTCAAAGACGTAGTGCAATGCTCAGACATGGAGCAACACGCTGCCTAGACTCGAGACAGCCAGTGGTAGTGCATGGCAATGGCTAGTCTTTGAGGCATGGAGCCTAGACATGCCCTAAGATATGGGCTTGCATCAGATGACCCTTGATGGGATGCATAGAAAGATCCAGAGACACTGTGGTCGAGACATGTGATGGCCCAAGGCCTTCTTCAGGCACAAACAATCACACCTATTGAAAGAGGTGCAAGCAGTTGGGGCTGATCTTAGGTTGATTTTGAATGGAGCTTTGGAAGGAATAATCATATGGTCCAAAGCTCCTGCATATGCGTCTTTTGGAAGGGTTGCTTACAATTGCAACTACTCATATGCTTCCTTATAAAAGGCCCCGAGCATGTCATGGCAAAGGGTTGCCTCTTTGGTGGTGTTGTCTTTGTAAAAGGAAAGTCCTGGGTGACTTGTTGTAATCTAGTATTTTATGCACACAATTTTGTAAACGAATTCTTGTTGGGTAATGCAAGTTGGGTTGAGACCATTAAAAATAATTGGTTGTCTGCACAGGCTGTGGAAGGTTGTCTAAGGCATGGTCTTAGAACAACATGTAAAATTAATAATTAAACAATTTGATCATACTATTACACATTCAGATTAACATAGAAGCAAACGAAAGAGCGTAGCTCTAACCATTGTTAAGAAAATAGAGAAACTGAAATTGGAAAACTGAAATTTTGAAACTGAAGCAGCAAAATGAAATCACCTTTTGGTTCTTCCAAACCCTTCTCAAACAAAAAAAAAAAAAAAAGGCTTCGATGGTAGGAGAATTATACGTATGGATGAGTAGGCAAGACGAAAAAAGTTTGCCGGTGCCTGCTTCTTATGGAGACTCGAATTAAATCATCTAGTCTCCTCGAAGAGTTACAAAGTTTGAAGAATGTTGAAGAGGTGGATTTCCAAATGTGGGAAATTCAAATTTTTAAAATTTTAAATTTTAAAACTTAATCAATATGGACCATAATCTTACATTCTTCCACTTGTTCCATATAATTCAACATCCATCACAAGGGAAACTAAATATAAAAATCATGGTGATAGGTCCTCTAATGGTGAGTATTATCTTCCATGTATTACAATATATCAAGTTCCTTAACACAAACCCATAAACTTAATAAATAAACCATATGTTTATTAAAGGTCCAAACTTAATGATATTTCTCAAAATAATAATAATAATCTGAAATGTACAAAACCATATGAGAAAATATCATACTGAATAAGAGTTTCATTCAAATAATGAATGTACGTACAACAAAATTACATCTTGGAACCAAGTCCCATTTGTACTACAAAATCCTTAAAATACTTAGGTGGCATGCCTTTAGTTAAAGGATCAACAATCATCAACTCAATGCTAATGTGTTCAATGACCGCAACTCTAAACTCATAGTGTTATTACTTGATTTACATATGAAATTACTAAAACCTACTGTAATGACACCTTCAAAATTCCTGTTTTGGAATCCTGTTTGTCTTGAATATGCTTAAAAAAATTTAAACTAACTTTGTAAAAATAAAAAACAACAATTTCCAATGACATAAATTCTCTCTTAAAGTATAACAACATATCATTGAACTAACATCTCCTAGCAAGCTAAATTCTTCAAAGCTAATAATGTCAAAACATAACATTCTATCAATATAAATTCTCCAAATGAAATTTACAAACATTCAATCCCAAAACAATAAAGCGGTCTGGCAATCCTACGTCTTTCTAATAAAACACTAATTCAAAAATTTCTCAACTCTCATCCCTACCTACCCCGGCATCACTCATTGCCAATGTCTAAAATACCTAAAAATGATTAACAATAAGGAGTGATCTAAAATCCCAATAAAGAATTTTAATATAGTTTCATGGATCAAGTACTTTAAAATTCTCAAAATTAGAGATATAACATATTTTTCTTCATTTCCTCAAAAATCCTATAAAATCCTTAAATACAAGAAAAATAAGAGAAAAATATATTTCAAACCAATGTTCTTCATATTTTCTATTTCTCAAACAATTCTATATCATAGTCAAATCCACAAATTTTTCAAAAACGTATACTCATCATTCCTAGAAGTCTTTGTTTCAAATAATATGTCAACTATTCTAACTTGTTGAGAGGGCCATTTTGTCAACTACTATAACCCATTGATTGGGGCAATATTTGTCAAGTTTATACCCATTGACAGGGGTCATATTTGTCAAGTTTATACCCATTGACCTGAGCCGTATTTTTCAAGTTTATACCCATTGACCGGGGTCGTATTTGTCAAGTTTATATCCATTGACAATGGCCGTATTTGTCAAGTTTATACCCATTAATAGGGCCATGTAAACCATAATCAAATATTTTTTCATGTTTCCAATTTCATAAAAATGTAAAAGTATATCTCCATAACTTTTAATATTCTAGTAAACATTCTCAAATTATTTTCCATATAAAACACGTATTTAATCATACATGTGACTAGAAATTTTTCAAAAGTCATATTCACTTATACTAGCCAAATATTTTGTTTTGTAGGAAAAGCTACATTAATCTTCCTTACTCGGTATTCCACGGTACTAGAAAAAAAAAGTCTCAAGAAGTTACAAATCACCTAAATAATATGAATAACATCCTATTAGACAAAAAAATAATTTCATAATTTTCTTTTGTAGGGACCAAAATATTTAAATATAAAATCTCAAAAGCTCTTTGGCTTGAGAATTTCAAATAAATTAGGTCATTTTCCACAAGAGCCTCAACATCACCCATTTTCCAACTCTATCAATTCTTTAAATCCCAAAAATTAGGGATTTTGCCATAAAACATGGTTTTGGTTGAAATTCCCGAATCTTTTATGAACAAGTGGTTCTTTGTAACTTGTAGAGAATCCTCTAGGGTTTCAGATCCAAAGTTTGCTAGTCCAAGAACTACCAAAATACATCAAATACCAATTCCCAAACAAATTTCTCAATATTATGTCTTTCCTACATTCCTAAGGTTTCATATTTGAAGGTTTAGGTAATCTTAGGTTTTCAAATCTAAGTTTCCAAAAGTGAGAATTTGCCCAAATACATCAAACATCAAACCCTAATCAAGTTTCTTGACTATATGCATTCAAATCAAGAAGGGAAAAGAATACTTACTTGGGATTAATGTTTCTTGAAGCTTGAAGTCACTCTCTTTGAAACCCTAGCTCATCTTTCCTCTCCTTGAGAGAAAAAAATGATGAAGAAGGTTAGGATTGTGTAGGAAAACCCCCTTTTAATAAAACATCCCTATATTAGTTAAGAGCCCTTCCAACTTTGAGAAATTGCAAAACAACCCCTCTTATTCCCCCTTTTTGTTTTTTTTTTTTTTTTAATTTTGGGTATTACATCATCCTCTCCTTAAAAGAAGTTTAGTCCTCTAAACTTGACATACCTAGGTTATAAAACAGGTTCGGGTGCTTCTCCTTTAACTCGCTTTACAACTCTCATGTTGCTTCTCATTCTTCATGGTTACTCCATTGAGCTTTTACTATTTTAACAATTGCTCTACGAAAGACTTTCTCCATAGTGTTGACAATCCAAATAGGATATTCCTCATAAGCCAAATTCTCATCCAACTGAATTGGTTCAATCTCTACCACATGAGATGTATCATAAACATATTTCTTTAGGGATGACACATGAAACAAATTATGGATTTTTTTTCCAACTTTAGGGGCAATGACACTCTATATGCTAAGGCACCAATCTTCTCAAGCACTTCAAATAGTAATCTACATACACCGGGACTATAGCTTTCCTTTCATCCATTCATTACATTTTCATCTACGACGCCTTTAGAAAGACATGATCACCCACTTGAAATTCCAATTCTTGCCTCCTATTGTCAACATAGCTTTTCTGTTGACTTTGTGATGTTTTCAACCTTTCCCGTATTAGCCGAATCTTTTTTGTAGTTGCTTGAACCAAATTCGGACCCAGAAGTTTCCTCTCACCCACGTCATCCCAACAAATTGGAGATCTACATTTCCTACCATAAAAAGCCTCATATGATGCCATCTCAATACTTGTTTGAAAGTTATTATTATAAGAAAATTCCACGAGGGCATGTGGTCTTCCCGACTACCTCCAATCCAATACACATGCTTTCATGACATATCCTCGAATCTAAATAACCCTTTTGGCTTACCATCTTTACGTAGATTGAAATGCAATACTAAAGTTTAGTTGAGTTCCAAGAGCATTTTGTAGACTCCTCCAAAACTTGGAAGTAAAACGGGTGTCTCTATCTAAAACAATGGATATTGGTACTCCATGTAGTCTAACAATCTCTTTAACATAAAATGAGGCTAACTTATCCAATGTAAAGGTAGTTCGGATTAGTAAGAAGTGAGTTAACTTTGTGTCATCGACAATCACCCGTCTTGCATCATTACCTCCCAGTTTAGGTAACGGGAAATAAGTCTGTGTATTCTCCCACTTCCATTCAGGAATAGAAAAGGGTTGTAGCTTTTCCCTAGGACATTGATGCTCAGCTTTCACTTGTTGGCAAACTAAACATTGTGCTATAAACTTTGAAATATCACATTTTAGTATAGGCCACCAATACAATTGCTTCATATCGTTATACATCTTCGTTCCCCCAGGATGAACTTTAAATCTAAAGTTATGAAAATCTTTTAAGAGTTCTCTCCTCAATCCTTCAACATGAGGAATACACAGCCTATTCTTGAACTTCAAAGTATCATCATCCATCAATATAAAATAAATTTTGTCTCCCTTTCTCACCTTATCCATGATGGATACTAACTCTAGATCATCCTTTTGTGAAGACTTAATCTTCCCAATTATGTAAAACCTGGGAAAAATGCAATTTTTCTGAAAAATGGCAAAACGGTAATTTGTCGTTGTAGTACAGGTTGAAAACTTGAAATTTTCTAGATCTCGGATGACAAAACGGACTTCACCGTTGGAATCGTCTCTCGAAATCTAGCTACCCAATCAAGTTTCGTTGGATTCAGAGACAGTAGGAATTTAACTTTTTTTTAGACATCAGGTGTCGGGTGACACATGGCAACCCATGTGTCAACATGCAAGGGTTTTGAATTGTGAATAAATAAGGGGGTTCACAACCAGTTTATAGCATAAGAGCGGGGAGGAAGGAGAAGGGAAGGAAGAAAGAAGAGAGAAAGAAGAAAGAAGGAAAAGAAAGAGAGAAAGAGGAAGGAGGCCGGCGGTTTCTTCCTCAGTACATTGGCATTCCAACGGTCGGAACTCGTTAAACCAAGGAGTAAAGTTTGGAGATTAGACGAGGGGCTACGCTTCAAGAGGTAGGGATTCTTCCTACTTTGGTTTACTTCTAGCCTTTGGGCTATTGTTTTTGGGCTAATTTTGGAACCGTGTTGTGCCATATTAATGGTATGGGACGGGTTTGTAGTTGGTTTAAAGGGCTGCTTTCGAAGTGAATTTGGGTTGAAAAATTGCATTTACGAGAGTTCCCAAAATGCTCCTACAACCCTCGGGCATGCTATTGCATGGATTGGCGCAATAGTGTGGCTCTTGGTGTACTCCAACTTCAGACAACCATATCTTTCTTGTCCGAACTCCGATTCGCTCGTTTTTAGACTCTATGAAAAGCTCTTTGAGTCTAGAATCCAAACATATGCCAGTGATTGGAATTTGGTGCTCACATCATTGCCGAAATTTTGATCATAACAATAATGTACTAATTGCATGGCATGGCATGCTTGGTTGATGAAATGTTGATATGTGTAATAATATATTGACATGTGATGAATTGTATGTGTAGCCATGGCCATTACATGGCATATTGTAGGTTATTTTATGGACATGTTATGTTGTAATTTAGCCTAGAGGATAAGGTGCTTCATTACTTGACTAAGTAATGATTTGTATGTGATGTTGATATATATTGTGTGAACATGGCATTGCATGTGCACTTAGGTAGGGAGTAGCCCTTGTTGGAGTTATCCTTACTGAGCATTGCTCACCTCGTCGTGAGACCCCCTTTCAGGTGCAGGTTATGTATGGCGGTGGCCACTGTCAGGGACCCTTGGTGTGAAAGAAAGCAATTTATGGCTTTGAGAAACCTTTTGTAAAAAAAAAAAAAATAGATTTTTGTGTAATATAAGAGTTGTAACTTAGAACTCTTATGAACTATTTTGATAAATTTGTATATTGTTCTAAAATATATAGGCATGAATGGATCCCGGTGAATGGGACGTGATATGGTGGTATCGAGATATGCGATACTCATGTAGTCCGTGCGTTGACGAGTAGTCAACAGGACCCTCGGGTTTTGGGGTGTCACAAATTAGGTCTGGTTACAAAATTAGTCAATAAAACTCTAGGTCCATAAACTTGAAATTGAGTTTGTGGGGCTTTTAAATCAGAAAACAACTAAGCATGCTTTGATCTCAAAGTTGACATGGATCCATATGACTTTCTGCTCAAGGCATCAGCAACTACATTTGCCTTACCGAGATGATATGAAATGCTATAATCATAGTCTTTAAGGAGTTCAATCCACCTTCTCTATCTCATATTTAACTCCTTTTAGGAGAAGGTCTGTATAAATCTTACATGTCTCACCATACAAGTAATGTCTCCAAATCTTAAGTGCAAAAACCATAGCTGCCAACTCTGAGTCATGAGGGGTGGGGTAATTTTGCTCATATGGATTCAATTGCCTTGAGGCATATGCCACCATTTTCTCATGTTTGCATGAGTACACAACCCAAACCTTGACGTGATACATCACTATAAATAAAAAATCCTCCTAAACTAGACGGAATGGTCAACACTAGAGCAGATATCAACTTCTTCTTCAATTTCTCAAAACTACTCTGACATTCCTTGTTCCACACAAACTTGGCATTCTTTTGGGTAAGTCTAGTAAGTGGTAGGGAAATTTTGGAAAAGCCTTTAATGAAGCGTCTATAATATCCATTAAAATGCTTCTAACATTATTGCTGACACCCAAAACCGAGTCAGTTGACCAACCATCAACCTGGGAAAACTCATGGATATCGGGTAACCCGATACCACACTACTCTGTCCCATTTACTGAAACCCGTAGAGTTAATAACTAGATGGCCACTCTAGTTCCATTTATCCATATTCATTTGAAACATGCAAGATCATAATTTAAAACGACCTATAAGGGTTTAATTACTCTCGTGCAAAATAAAATTACAAGTTAGAACTAGATTGTTCCAAAACATTTTACAAAAAGGTTATTAAAAGCCACATGTCGGCTTTCTTATTACTAAGGTAATCTTGTGAAGAAGATCATGGTACGTCTTCGCCACCTAGATGACGAATGAGAAACGATAGATTCCACGAGGATCTCCTCTCTCAAGTCTGCCGATTGGGGAACCACAACTCTTCCCCTATATAGAATACTATCATCCGAGTGAATAGCCCGGCCTTCATCACCTGTACCTGGTCCCTGATAGACGATATCTCTATATCCTTTCCCTAGGACTCGATCACTCTACTCAGTAGGGAAGGCGTAGCCACTAAACTCCCCAAAGTACCTTGAGCCTTATCACTATACTATAGTAGGAACTGTAATCTAGGCATACGCCGCACTCCCCAGAAGCCGCACTAGCCCGACCTCGCGTGATTTGGCAGAGCATCCCAGCCACCACATTTTTCACGGGGTGGTAATGCGAGAATGAAATCATAATCCTCCAGATATTCCATCCACTTGCGTTGCCTCTTATTGAGGCCCTGTTATATAAAAATGTACGCTTGGACTCTTATAGTGCGAAAACACCTCGGCGCTCAGTATGAATGGTAGTCAAATCTTCAAAAGAAAAAGACAATGGCCATGACTCCATATCATGCATGGGGTAACTCCGCTCATGATTCTTCAACTGCTAAGAACCATAGGCCACAACCTTCTCGGACTACATCAAAACACATCCAAGTCTGTCCTCAGAGCCATCACAATACACTGTGTACCTCTGTCCCCTTTCCGGGACTATCAGAATAGGAGCTGAAGTAAGCCTCCTCTTCAATTCCTAGAATGCCCTCTCACACAAGTCATTCCACTCAAACTTGACCTCCTTCTGGGTCAATCTCGTCATAGGTGCAACTAATCGGGAAAAGTCCTCAATGAGCAGCTTGTATGCGATCAGCGCATATCTCGGGTGTCGGAGTCTCTCCCGACTACGTAACTACCTCGACCTTCTCCGGGTCCATAAGATACACCGAAGCCGACACCACATGCCCCGAGATCTCATCTCGATAAGCCCAAAATTCACACTTCTTGGGTGGCATACAGCTAATGGTCTCGAGGCTGGATAACAATCCTCAAGCGACCCTCATGTTCCTCCTCCGACTTGGAGTAGATCAAGATGTCGTTTACGAATACCACAACAAACTAATCTAAGTAGGGTTGGAACACCCTATGCATGAGATCCATGAATGCCACTAGAGCATTTGTCAATCCGAATGGCATCACTGAGAACTCGAAATGCCCATACCGCATCCTGAATGATGTCTTAGGGATACTCTGCACTCCACAACCCTCAGGCGATGAATTAGCAGGTCACGAGATCTATCTTAGAGTAAACATGTGCCCTTCTCAATTGATCAAATAAATCATCAATCCTTGGCAAAGGGTACCTATTCTTGATAGTAACCCTATTCAACTAGCGATAGTCTATGCAAAGCCAAAGGGACTTGCCTTTCTTCTTGGCAAACAACACCGGAGCGCCTCAAGGTGAAGTGCTCAGTCTAATAAAACCCTTGTTCAATAATTCCTGTAATTGGACCTTGAGTTCCTACAACTCAGCTGGCGCCATTCTATGTGGAGTCATCGAAATAGGCAATGTACCAAGGTAAAACTCAATTGCATTGGGTCTACATCCCTATGTACAGGGGTAATCGATAGTTCACATCCAGAAAAAGCGATCCTCATACTCCTGTGAACCACAGAGGTAATTTCGACTCCTGTCTCGCCTCATTCTCCAAGGTAAGACTTGCTAGCCAACCCACATCCTTCACGTGTATCTAAAATCATACACGGCTTAGGGCATAACATCATGATTATCCCCCAGAAACATAACACAAACATCATCCGGTGTGTAGGCAATAATCCTCACAATCGCGATCAATGGCGACTGGGGTGTGCGAACCAGCGATCCATCCCGAGGATGACATCAAATTTCGACATGTCCATGGCAGAAGGTCCACGGTGAAATTAGAATCTAAGATCTCAGCTTTCACAATCAAACATATCGATCAACACTACAGTTCCTAGGGAGAATGCACATAACCAGATTTTCCCGAGGTTTAACCTCTAAGCCCAAAGCTTCCACACATGATACATCAGTAAAAGAATGTGATGCACCAGAATGAAATATTACTCTTGCCGATAAGCGAAATAGCATAAATGTACCTTGAATAACTTACTGATCTGCAAGTGCATCTTGAGGTGTGATGGCGTAGACACGCCCCTGGGTCCTTAAAGTCCCGGATTATGACCCTTGACCTTGACTAGCCTGGAAGCCTGCTTCAGCCCGTAGGCCCCCCAGTGAAGTGGTAGGGGCCGATTGGCGCGCGGGACGTCTTGGTTACGGCCTATAATGGGGTAGGAGGAATAAGCGGGTCGTGAGCGATCCAGCCCGATGATGGGACGGGTGTCCCTTAACTCTGGGATCCCACCTCCCAAGGCGATCCGTCTCATGTGTCGAGCTGGCAATGGAAGTATGTTCCATAGCTGGTTGGCTAAGTGCCCTGAAATGTCTTCCACCTTGGGATGATCGACCCTAGCCTTGGCCCTGATAGTCGTGGCCCTGTCCTTGAAACCCTTGCAAAGTAGAACTCCTTTGTTTCTTTCCTAAGCTAGAAGAAGAAGGTTAGCTCTCCCTCCTCTTATCTTTAACACCCGTATCCCGGATGTTCCATGCGTCATCTACCTCCTTCTCAATGGCCATAGTTGTCTTGACCATCAGGTCCATGTCTTGAAAGAGAAATCCCACAATTTTACCCCAAATGGATAATTTCAAACCATTCTCAAATTTCCGCACTTTTGTACATAATCATGTCAATGGCATTTAGTTCAGTAAATTTAGTACGTATTCAAGCAGTCACTTCGTCCTTGTTTCGAGTTCGAAACTCTCGAGCTTTGTATGTCGACGAATCTTTGGGAAAAACTTGCCCATGAAGAGCTCACAAAACTCTTCCCATGTCATTGCCTCCAAGTCCTTCGAGGCTTTGACCCAATCCCACCACACTTGGGATTCGCCCTCTAGCTGGAATGTAGCTAGCTTTATCTTAGTGGCATGAGAGGTGATCTCCATAGCCTCTAAGATCTTGTCGATTTGTCGGAACCAATGATCAACTACCATTGGGTGCCCTCCTCTGTTAAAGGTTAGAGGATGGTGTGCCTTGAACCTCTAGAGGTTACTTGGCCCTCCTTGGCTCACAGTTGCACTAGCCTGTGCAATGATGGTGACCGTAGCACCCATAGCCTCTATAACGACTTGTTGGTCAAAGGCCAATGGTAATGGGTTGTTGCTCCACCCACCGCCTCAATGTCCTCTTCCTCAACAAGACATCTACATATGTCAGATAGCAATAGAGTATTAGATGGTATGCAAGAATGGTACAAAATTTTAAACTTCGAGATTTCTCTCCTTGTTTAAATAATGGTGCTTGTGCCAACCACTAATAGACCCTTCAATATCTCAAACTATCTCGTTCGTTCTTTTCCTGAACCCCCAAGGTTATGTAACCCTAGTGTTCCTCTTTTTCCATATACATTTTACCATGTATATAATTCACACGAAACCTGAAACACCGCGATCATGTAGCATATTAGGGGCCTGAAAACATGAAATGCCTGATAGATGCGATAGTGCAGACCCTTGCCTATCAAGCCCTAGGTAATCGTATACCTAAGCTGTGATACCAAGCATGTTACAACCCGGACATAAAACAGTCCCCAATCTGATCCCAAGAATGTCCATAACCAGACCATAGTCAAGCCATAAAACCAGCCCTACACGAGCCGCTAACAAAATCATACACATGCTATAGGATGATTTCGAACTCAATTCAGAAGTTAGTCCTCAAACAATCTTAAAACCGGGCTTAAACAATCCATAAGACTGTCTATAAATAGGCTATGAAACCAGCCACAACGTAGTCCTAAACCCGGCCTTAAACCACCCTGAATTAGACCCTGAGCATTGGCCGTCACTCGGCGAGCCAGGTCATGACAGTCAGTTTTTAGTCTAGAAACATGAGGCCAGGTTGCCTGGGGCAAGGATCCCGAGTTATGGGACACCCCGATCTAGTCATCGGTGGGCGTTCACGAGACTCGGTTTGTTCCTCCTTTACCCGCCCGTAGGCTAGGGAACCCCGATGTCAGTCCCTAAGGTCTTCTGACCACCCTTCCTGATTAAAAGCCCAGAATGGGCGGGGTATGGGTCAAGGTTGAGGCTAAGGCTTACAAGTCGGGACTTTAGGGTCCCAAGGGTGTGTCTACTCCATCACACCTTAGGATGTGCTTGTAGATCAATCAGTTATTCAAGGTACATTTATGCTATTTCGCTTATGGGAAAGAGTACTATTTGATTTTGGTGCATCACATTCTTTTATTGTTGCATCATGTGTGGTAGGCCTCTTCCAACTCAACACTGCTTCTACTTTGCTTGGGTCTACTAAAATTCCATCCTCAGAAACTACATGACTAAGAAAGGAAATTTGATCAAGCTGGAACTCACACTTCTTAAGCTTAGCAAAAAGTTGGTGCTCCTTTAGGGTTGAAGATAACACGTAAGTGCTTCTCATGTTCTTCTTTATTCTTTGAATACACTAGAATATCATCTATGAAGACCACCACAAATTAATCCAGATAAGGTTTAAAAACCCTATTCATTAAATCCATAAAAGAGGTTAGGGCATTAGTCAAACCAAATGGCATCACTAAAAACTCATAATGCCCATATCTAGTACGAAAAGCAGTCTTTAATATGTCTTCACCCTTCACCCTAAGCTGATAATACCCAGATCTAAGATCTTTCTTAGAGAAAACACAAGACCCTTGTAATTGATCAAATAAGTCATCAATCCCGGGCAATGGATATTTGTTCTTAACTGTCACCTTATTCATCCTTGAAATGAATACATAATCTCAAAGTCCCATCCTTTTTCTTAATAAAGAGCACTAGGGCTCCCCAAGGGGATACATTAGGTCTAATAAAACCTCTATCAAGTATTTCTTGCAACTGTGCTTTTAGCTCCTTGAGCTCTAAAGGAGCTATCCAGTAAGGTGCTTTTGAAATAGGAGTTGTCCCTGGCATTAACTCAATAATTAATTCAACTTCTCTTTTGGTAGTAGTCCAGGTAATTCCTCAGGAAATACATCGGGATAATATTTTACTATAGGAATATCATCCAATTTCACATCCTTATCATTTCCCACAACATAAGCCAAATATCCTTAGTAACCTTTCTTGAGTAAGGATGGAGCTTTCATAATTGAAATCAATTAAATAGGAGTATCACTAGAGCTCCCTTCAAAACAAAATTCAGGTTGTCCCGAAATATGAAAGGTTACCTTCTTAGCAAAACAGTCAACTAGGGCATGGTGAGTTGCTAGCCAATCCATTCCCAATATGACATCAAAAAATCATGTAGTACAGCAATATCAAGTCCATGCAATTCTCTGCCCCCGAACCATGATACTATCATTCTTAACTTCTGGTAGCCAAAAGGATTTTCCGATTGGCGTAGAGACAAATTATATCGGAGTATAGGTTAGTAAGATAAGCCCAACAAATCAACAAGAGAAGCATAAATAAAAGAATGGGTAGCTCCTAGATTAATAAGTGCTCTAATTGGTTGGGAATGAAACTGAATAATACATGTGACAACCTCTGGTGAGGCTTAAGCATCTTTGTTTGTCATGGAAAACACTCTCCCTTGGGTCCTTGGCCTAGGCTTTCCATCATCTGGTTTTTGTGCTTGAGAATCCTTTGTTTGTGGGAAATCTCGAACAAAATGACCACGTTCACCACAATTAAAGCATGCACCAATCTCTTTGTAGCACACGGTACCACCATGTTGCTTGCCGCACTTACTACTTGGAGTGACCTTGTCTTTCCCTACTTCGTGAGTTAGTCTGACAACCTTATCTCGTGAAGTACTTCGCTTTTTCTGTGTTTGAACACCTTGAGGATAATCAAATCTACCTCTCTTGTGTTACTCCATGTACCGTTGAAGTTCTTTGGCACTCCTTTCAGCTATGAGGGCACTCTCTACCACTTCTGAATAGGTTTCCAACTTATGAAGGGGGAGCTTATCCTTCAATAATGGACTCAAACCTTCTTGAAAATAGAAGGCTTTTTGTTCTTCAGTAGATATAAGGTCAAAGGAAAAACGGGACAACTGAGTGAACTTAGTCTTATACTCCATAATTGTCATATTGCTTTGTCTTAACTATATGAACTCGGATTCCTTTTGGCGGTGCACACTCCTCGGGAAGTATTTTTTGAAGAAGACTTCTTTAAACTTATCCCATACTAATGGTTCCTCATTCCCTAAAAGCCTTTTCTCCCATCCCACCCTTGATATTCGCCTGCATACCAAGGATAAGTACTTAAACACAAATTTTTGCTTCTTAGAGAAATTCAAAACATCAAACTACTTTTCAAGATCAAGAGTCCATGATTCTCCCACTATTGGATCATACTCTCCTTTAAAAGCAGGAGGGTTCATCTTCTTAAACGGCTCGAAGGTACTCACACTAGTCATAGATGATTGGAATTGTGTTTGACTCTTAGAAACCTGAGCCTATGCTTCAACAGCTTGAACTTGAATTTCTACAGCACGGGTTTGATCTCAATCAATCTATCCCAATTACTTAGCATCTGAGCTATTCCTTCAACTGTTGGAGGAGGTGCCTCTAATTGTTCAATGACCCTATGAGGGATATTCGGGTTTTCAGTAGTTCTCGAAGGTGCATTATCCCTTGATGGAGCACTACCGCGAGAAGAAATGTTGTGCCTTAGAGGCATAGCTACCTATCATCTCAAGACATATAAGAAAAAAAAAACAATAGGAAGATATGAAAGTAGTTCCTCAATGAAACTAATTGCATATATATAAAAATAATAATAATAGTAATAACAAATAATTCTCGTCACTCAATCTAACCCAACCCATCTACTCTAATAGTCTACATGATCCTATCCTTATGCTCCGACACCATTCTATACACCCCAACTCTAAACTAAGGGTGTTATTGTCAATTCACATATAGGGTACTAAAACCCCACTTGTAAATGACACCTTCAAAATTCCTACTTTTTGAATCTATTCTCTTATTATACTTACAAAAATTTAAACTAACTTCGTAAAAAAACAACAATTTCCAATGACATAAATTCTCCCTTAAAGTATAACAACATATCATTAAGCTAACATCTCCCAACAAGATAAATTCTTCAAAGCTAATAATCTCAAAACATAACATTCTAGCAACATCAATTTTCCAAATGAAGTTTACAAACATTCAATCCCAAAACAACAAAGTAGTCCAACAATCCTACGTTTTTCTAACAAAACATTAATTCAAAAAGTTCTCAACTCTCATCCTTGCCTACCCTAGCATCACTCATTGCCAATGTCTAAGGTACTTGAAAATGATCAACAATAAGGAGTGAGCTAAAATACCAATAAAGAATTTTAATACAGTTTCATGGATCAGCTATTTTAAAATTCTCAAAATTAGAGATATAACATATTTTTCTTCATTTCCTCAAAAATCCCTTAAAATCCTTGAATACAAGAAAAATAAGAGATAAATATATTTCAAACCAATGTTCATCATATTTTCTATTTCTCAAACAACTCTATATCATAGTCAAATCCACACATTTTTTTTTTAAAAAACATATACTCATGATTCTCATACGTATTTGTTTCAAATAAAATGTTAATTATTATAACATGTTGACGAGGGTCATTTTGTCAACTACTATAACCCATTGATTGGGGTCATATTTGTTAAGTTTATATCCATTAACCAGGGCCATATTTGTCAAGTTTATACCCATTGACATGGGTCATCTTTGTTAAGTTTATACCCATTGACATGGGTCGTATTTGTCAAGTTTATACCCATTGACTGGGGTTATATTAGTCAAGTTTATACCCATTGACAAGGGTTATATTTGTCGAGTTTCTACCCATTGACAGGGCCATATAAACCAAAATCAAATATTTCTTCATGTTCCCAATTTCACAAAAATACGAAAGTATATCTCCATAACTTTCAATCTTTACCGTAAATATTCTCAAATCCATTTTCCAAATAAAACACATATTTAATCCATGCATGTGATTTAAATAACTAGAAAATTCCAAAACTCATATTCACTTATACTAGCCAAATATTTTGTTTTGTATGAAAAGCTGCATTAATCTTCCTTACCCGGTATTCCTAGGTAATAGCAAAAAACGAAGAAGCCTCAAAGAGTCACAAATCACCTAAATAATACGAAATAATATCCTATTAGACAAAAAAACAAATTCATAATTTTCTTTTGTAGGAACCAAAATATTTAAATCTAAAATCTCAAAAGCTCTTTAGCTTGAGAATTTCAAATAAATTAAGCCATTTTCCACAAGAGCCTCAACATCACCCATTTTCCAACTCTATTTGACTCGCAAATCCTAAAAATTAGGGACTTTCGCTTTACAAACATGGTTTTTTGGGTTGAAATTTTCGAATCTTTTATGAACAAGTGGTTCTTTTGTAACTTGTGGTATAATCCTCTAGGTTTCAAATCCAAAGTTTTCAGTCCAAGAACCATGTAAAAAGACATCAAATATCAATTCCCAAACAAATTTCAATATTATGTCTTTCCTACATTCCATGTTCATACTTGAAGGTTTAGGTAATCTTAGGTTTTCAAATCTCCAAGTCAAGAAAGAATTTGCCCAAATACATCAAACATCAAACCCTAATCAAGTTTCGACTATATGCATTCAAATCATTTCTTGTGGTTTCATTTAAGTTTTAGAAAGCCCTAGGCTTGCAAATCTAAACATTTGAAAACCCTAACTACTACAAGAATTTTGAATGTGGGTATTACACATTCTCTTATGACTAAGTATTTAATGTCAATATGCTTACTTCAACTTCCGCTCTTATTGTTCTTAGCCATAAAGACCGCAGTTGAGTTATCACAATACAACTTCAATGGCTTAGATATAGAATCCACAATTCTAAGCCCATATATATGAAAACCATACACCATGGGAGCTAGCCTTAAAACAGGATACAAACTCAACTTCCATAGTGGAAGCTGTGAAGCCATGTACGCCTACACTCCTACAAGATACCCATTACCTAGCCTGAAAATATAGAACTGCATCGCTGATTTTCAAGAATCAACACAACCAACAAAGTTTGCTTTGGAGTAGCTAATCACCTCCAAACTATCTATTCGTCTATACATAAGCATGTAATCCTTTATTCCTTGAAGGTATCTCATCACCTTTCTCGTCAAGGCCCGCGCTGGTTAACACTGGATTACTCTAATATCTTCCTATCATCTAATTAATGAAATGCAATGTCGTTTGGTGTTGACTCCGAAAGATACATCAAGCTTCCAACAGCTGAAGCATATGGAATGTTCTTCATATGTTCTTGTTCGAACTCATTTTTAGGGCATTGATTCAAATCAAATCTGTCACCCTTCAAAATGGGTGCTACACTCAGTAAACAATTTTTCATGTTAAATCTCTCTAAAACTTTATTGATATAAGTCTCTTGAGACAAACCCAAAATGCCTCGAGTTCTTTCCCTATGGATCTTAATAACAATGACATAAGATGCCGCACTTATGTCCTTCATAGAAAAGTTCTTTAAGAGAAATTGTTTCATCTCATATAACAAACCCTTATCATTGGTTGCAAACAAAATATCATCCACATATAACACAAGAAAACAAATCTTACTCCAACTGACCTTCTAGTATATACATTGATCCATGATATCCTCTTCAAGATCGAATGAAGCAATGACTTCATGGAATTTCAAATACCATTGGTGGGACGCTTGTTTTAATCCATATATGGATTTATTAAGCTTGCAAACTAAAAGCTCACCTTCACTAGAGGAGAATCCTTTAGGTTGTTTCATGTAAACCTCTTCCTCTATATTACCATTAAGGAATGTCGTTTTCACATCCATTTGATAAATTAAAGTCAAAATGGGCAACCAATGCCATGGTTATCTGAAGAGAATCTTTCTTAGATAGAGGAGAAAAGGTCTTCGTGTGGTCAATTCCTACCCTTTGAGTGAATCCTTTGGCAATGAGTCTTGCCTTATGTCTCTCAATGCTGCCCAGTGGATCCTTTTTTGTTTTAAAGACCCATCTCCATCCAATGGCTTTGACACCATCAGGCAACTCAATGAGATCCCAGACTCGATTAGATGCCATAAAATTCATCTCTTCTTTCATGGCACTGTACCATGAGTTAGATTCCTTAGAACTCATGGATTGTGAAAACGTTTTTGAATCATTTTCGGCTCCAATGTTATAGTCCAATTCTTATAAATACACTATATAATCATTAGAAATTGCTGATTTCCTAACTCTTATAGACCTTCTTAATGTTGCTTCATCATTCTCTTAAGGAACTTATTGATCAACCCGTTGCTCAATTGGTTGTGTAACAATTTCTAGAATTTCCTCATTAGCAACTTGATCTATAGGATCAATATCAGCAGTATGTGGAACTTTAAGAACTAGTTATCTCACACTCGGTTGTACTTAAGGGGTGTGAATGATAATCAATCTATCACCTAAACCAAAGAGTTGACCTTCATAATGATCATTCTCAGAAACAATGTTCTAAAACTCATCACTCCCACTTATCAAGGCATTCTCAAGAAATTTTGTGTTTCTTGATTCCACAAGCCTAGTGTTGTGAGATGGGCAATAAAATTTATACCCCTTAGACCTTTCAACATATCCAATGAAATGCCCACTAATGATCCTTAAGTCTAGCTTCTTTTCTTGTGGGTTATAAATTCTCACTTCAGACGGGCATCCCCAAATGCGTATATGTCGCAAACTCGGTTTCTAACCTTTGAATAACTCAAAAGGCGTCTTAGGGTAAAACCTTGGTTGGAACTCGATTTAATATATACATTGTTGTCTTTAAAGCTTCAGTCCATAAGAATTGAGGTAGTTTTGTATTACTCCTCATACTCTTACCATGTCCATTAAGGTTCGATTTCTTCTTTCTACCATACCATTCTAATCCGGAGAACCAAGCATAGTGTATTAGGAAACAATCCCATTTTCTTAAAGAAACTTCGCAAATAAACCAGAAGCTTGTCCATTCTCTATGTATTTACCATAAGACTTTCTGCTAGGTTTCTACCGCGATTACATACATATTAATAAATGAAAATTAAAAAATTTCGCCTTTTTCTAACTGTGACTCAAAGGATCCATGTGATTCGATCAGATGATTCAGGGATAGAAGAATACCTTATTCTCACTAGAAGATCCTTGTGACGCAGCGTCGTGTGTGCGTTAAACACTCCTTGTCGAACTGAAAGGCGCAGCAGATCGCTCCACCCTCTCAATTATCCACACGAACGAGCCTTCTTCGAAAACCGAGAGAAACGAGTGTACTAGCACCGGGTGAGTCTCACGAAAACCCCTAGCCATTCTTATTCTCACTTGTGAAAATTGAATGAATCAATCCGCATAGGGATCCCTTGGGTTTAAATACCAATTTTAGGCCCAAGGGTTGGTTTTCAGCCTATTCTATGTGTGTGACCCTGTAGGTCCACATAATGTTGGTAGTGGACTCAAAAGCCTATTTCGAGCCCACAGATCATAAACGGCCTCTAGCAAGGCATTATGACCACCCAAATTATGTGGATGTCAATAGCCCGACATAACCTAATCCATAATAAATGTCGTAGTACCTTTGTCTCACGATATCCTAATTGAACACATGGACTATGTCTCCTTGTAAATTTCAATCATGCAATTTTCTATACCTCCATGTAAACCAATAATAAAATGATACATTAATAACCCTTATTAATTCATTTGAGCATGGCTTCATGCAACACTCACATGCTTAGGGCCATTGATATCTTCTAAATGAGGACAAATCGTCGATCCACTCACGCCCTCTACACGATTTATTCTATTCAACTACGTGATGTATTACCACCCTATTACGATGATGCTGAACTGTGTCAAAACATGCCTCCTCATGTAAAAGGACCTGTTATGGTGTTAGGTCGAAGGACAAAAGACATTATTTGTAACACCCCTTTTTTTCTAACAATTTGAACTTAGCTATGATACCAAAAGAAATGCCGTGGAAGTCCACGCTACTGATGTTTGTAATACAACACGTTTATTTTCTTTCTTTTTTTCCGTGATAATCAGAATATATAATAATATGCATCAAAATATTTGCGATAGGCCCATCATTTTGGGATAAATCCCACATTTGTACAATATGGCATTATATGCCCTTTTCAATCAGATCATTTACAAAATATATCAAAGTTTTTAATATCAAAACATTTACAAAATAAAATCAGAGTTTATACAAGATGGTCAAATTCATTTCATGACCGCATGGTCGATCTTTTACTCGACACCGCAGTTTAACATTAACTTCACCTGCACTACCTCGCACTGCTTACTCTCTAAGAACTCACACTGTGATGACAAAACAATGCGCTAAGCATTTTCATGCTTAGTGGTTATATACAATTCTCTCTTCATTTCAGTTTAAATCAATTCATGCAATGTTTATAAAACAATGCTTTTGTACATTTTTCCAATGACCAATGCAATACAATACATATATATATCTTCATTTCATTTATATTTAATTACAATTCATTGGTCATTTCAAGTTATGCAATTTCATATGCACTAAATCATTCAAATCACAAATCACATTTTCAATCTATTATCATTGGGCTCTTTATCGAATTTAACCTATGCCGCATAGATAACGAATCACCTATGACGGTCCTACTGGCCATAAAGCTGGTATAAAACGACATAACACAAGACGGCCCCGCTAGGTCAACACTTGATTATTAAAATCAATTTCGTGAACACTACCGACATCGTCTATCAGGGCTACGACCGAGTGACACTTCATTACATTCGCGAGTATCGTTTAATTTGAACCCATTGGTATACCAATCTATCCTTTAACTCCAAATTTAACAGCTTAACATTCTTTTAAGTACTTTCAAATTATTCTATTCAATTTACAATAGTGTATATACATTCGATACAATAATTTATTTTCTAACACTCATGCAAATTTTCATATACAATTTATTTCTGTAATCTACATATTCCTAAATCAATTTAAAACAAATCAATATGCAATTTATCATAAACTATTTCTAATATTTCATAATATTTCACAATCAATTTGAAACAATGAAAGAAGAGTGTAGATCAAACTTTCACAAATTTGAAACAAAAGAGAGGATTGGAAGAACAAACTCAAAAGGTCATTACTCTTCGACTCTATCCCTAATCCCGTTCGGGTCAAGCCTTGTCACCAACCCAATGCATCACAAATATGTCACACTAAAGAACAACCCAAGAAAGAAAAAATCACAGCATTCTAGGATTTTGGTTAGGTCGATGTCTACCCAATACTCATTCCACTTGCAAAATTTTCTGGGACACATGAGCCACTATATTTTTCATGCTTCCATTAATAAAATAACATTCTATGAGTCTATTTTCAGTAGGAATTGGAATCATCTCATTCGATCACCCAATCTCAAGTTACCATTTAATGCCAAAATAGTCGATATGCCCAAATTTACTAGATCACCTACTATTATTTTTCAATTCGGGTCTTAACCCATAACCTGTTAATGGTTCCTTCACTCATTTGAATCTATGGTTCTAAGGTTTCTTCTCCAATTGGAATCATCCAATTTGGATCACCAAAACTCAAGTTATTGCATTTTACATCTAGACTACTCTAATTTGCAAAACAGAATCTGCACATAACTCCACTTTGACAAATTTTTGAGCACTTTGGGGTTACAATTTACATACACTTCCTTCAAGTAAATTATTCCCCTAAAATTCTAGTTTACCTAGAATTTTAATCACTCAATTTGGATAAGTGAAACTCGACTTATGGCCAAAACACCATAACTACACCCAAAACAGAGCATACCGTAGGCTTCAAAAACTCTCCCTTTAAACCCACATATTGAGTACAGACTATCATTTGCTCCTAGTCCCTTCTATACATTTGTAGCTCTAGCTCTTATGGTTCTTTACAAATTGGAATCACTCCATTTGGATGATTATAACTTAACCTATAGCCAAAACAAGAACAGGGTTTTTGAAAACAATTTGACAACAACTCCTTTGAAACCTCACCATTTCCTTTATACAAAAATTTCTCAATACCAATCCAAACCAATCAAAACAATCAAACACAACCCAGAAACCCCCCAAAACATTTACAACCAATACAAACACTTTCATCCAAAAATTTTGGGGTTTCATCAACTTGACTGAAAAAGAAAATTAGGGTTTTGTTTCCATACCTTTAATCTTTTATTCTTCAATACCAAACATCCTTCTTCCTCTTAAGTCTCTTAACTCTTGATTGCTTGGAAAAAATCACGATCTATAACTTTCTCCACCCAAGCCCTGACTCTCTCTTTCTCTCAAATGCCCAAATGTGAAAATGGCTTTCTAAGACGAAATTGGTCTTTAATCCGATACATGGCTAAGACCATGTTTAGCTTCTTTCTAAAATTAATTACATTTCTCATTTTCATTTTTTGACACTTCATTTCACTTTCATTTTCAATTTCATTTCATTTATTCACATTTTTAACATTACACCTCATTTAGGACCCTTGGTTATTTATTATTTTACTAAATTTATTTGGCTCTTGTAAAATTTACGGATTTTTATCATTTTTAGTTTTAGTCATTCGCATGAAAAATCTAATTTATTTTATTTTACCACTTAACATGTTATAAAAATTTGTTAGGGTATTTTCGAAACGATTACATTATATGATGAAATTACTTGTGACTTATAATCATGTAGTATTCTCATGATGAATTAGATCCGATTACAATGTTCACCAACGTAATAACGGTGACAATATCATATATGCATGATCGAAGAACATGATCAGCAGTCAAACTCGTGCTGATCGCACATTCACTATTGCTCACCAATAATGAAACGATTAGGGACAATTTAGAATAGTATTCCATTTGAAGTCGGGGTTCTACTATCCAAGTCACACACTTAATGACCATAAGTGGAATCAACTATTCATGAAGGTAAATCTACCAAATTAGAAATGTAAGATGATAATGAAATACCTCTTTTATTATTGAAATATGAGTAATAAAAATTACACTATTACGCCCTGGGGCACATAACTAGCTGTAATCTCTCACTTACCACTTAAGACCAGTCACGACATGTATCTAATGCCCATTGACCTAATAGTAGGCTCTCACCCACTTCCACTTGTGGGAGTGGCTTAGTTAGTGGATGCACAGCGTTGTCATTAGTGGATACTTTGCATATCTTGACATCCTCTGTTAACAATCTCTACGGATGAGATGAAAATGCCCTGAGTATGTGTTTGGATCTCTGGTGTGATCTAGGTTCCATAGCTTGTGCTATAGCCCCATTATTATCACAAAAAAGGTCCACCAGGTTCGAGATACTAGGAACCACTCCAAGTCCAGTGATGAACTTCTTTATCCAAACAGCCTTCTTAGCTACTTCTGATGCAACTATATACTCAGCCTCTGTAGTAGAATCAGCTACGATGTCTTGCTTTGACTTTCAACTAATACTTACCTGTCGGACAAAACACAAACGACTACGATGCGAAACCATTTCACAGAAACTAGCTCATATTCTTGTCCTCCATAAATTAAGAATGTATCTTTAGATCTTCTGGAGTACTTAAGGATATTCTTGTCCAGTGACTTTCACCGGGATCTGACTAGTATCTACTAGTCATACTTAAGGCATATGACACATCCGGTCGAGTACACAACATAGCATACATGATAGAACCAATAGCATAAGCATATGGAATCTTACTCATGCGGTCTCGCTCATCTTGCATCGTTGGACGAGTCTTGCCTGAATATGCCATGACACATGGGCAAAATCCCTCTTAGGAAGCTGCATGCCCAAACCTGTCGATTACTTTGTCTATGTACTCGACTTAGGCCCGATCATTCTTTTATATCTGTCTCTATAGTCTTAATGCCTAGAATATGGCGACCTACTTTCAAGTCTTTCATTGAGAAACAACTACCTAGCCAAGACTTGACATTTGGCAAAGTTGGGATGTCATTTCCAATGAGTAGGATGTCATCAACATAAAGCACTAGAAAAACTATCGCGCTCCTACGAACCTTCTTGTAAACACAAGGTTCATCTTCATTTTTTATAAAACCAAATACTTTAATTGCTTCATCAATACCTTTCCAACATTCTCAGGATTGACAAAACCCTATGGTTGTGTCATGTACACATCCTTGAGCAATTTTTCCATTAAGATATATTTGCGACGTTCATTTGCCGTATCACCGTAATTACAGCGCATTTATGGCTAATAGGATTCTAATAGACTTAAGCATAGCCACTTGTGAAAAAGTTTCATCATAGTCAACACCATGTGTTTGCTTGAAACCTTTTGCAACCAATCGTGCTTTAAAGGTATGCACATTGCCATCCATGTCAGTCTTCTTTTTGAAGACCCACTTGCACCCTATAGTCTTTATACCATTGGGTGGATCAATCAAGGTCCAATCTTTATTATCATACATGGATTGCATCTCATATTTCATGGCTTACAGCCATCCCAGCAGTTTGGACTAGATATGGCCTCTTGTGGCGAATGCGGAGCTCATCGCGATCCATAGGAAGGCCGACATCATGATTGTGGGTTACAAAGAAATCCATATCTCTCGGAGTTCTTCATTGTCCTACCAGACCTTCTTAGGTCTTGTGGTACTTGTGTAGGTTCAACAACATCTTGTGAAACCTGTGAGTTTCCATAACCGGTTCAATGCTTCTTTGTGGTACTCGAATTTCATCAAGCTGAATTTTACTCCGACTAGTTCCATTGGATATGTGCTCTCTTTCCAAAAATATAGCATTTCGAGCAACAAACACTCTGTTCTCTGAACTATTGTAGAAGTATTTTCCTTTTGTTTCTTTAGGATACCCCACAAAAAGGCATTTATCTTATTTGGGTTCTAATTTGTCAAATATCTGGCGCTTCACGCCAAGCTTCACGCCCCAATTTTGAGAAAAAGAAGACAAACTAGGAGCTTCCTAGTCATATCTCATATGGTGTCTTTTGAGCAAACTTAGATGAATGCGATTAAGTAGAAATGCGGCAATTTCTAAGACATACCCCGAGGATATTAAAAAATTGATTGACTCATCATTAATTGAACCATATCTAATGGGTTTCTATTTCTCAGTTCACAACACCATTCAGTGGGGTGTTAGGTGGTGGAATCAGTGTGAAACTTATTCACAATCTTTAAGATAGATAATAAAATCTTGGCAGGTAGTCACCACCTCGATACGTTTGAAACTTTTATACTTTTACCAGGTGGTTTTTGTACCTCATTCTTGAATGTTTTTGAACTTTTCAAAGACTCATCATATGTTTCACGGACAGGAAATAACCATATCTATTATAAATCATCTGTAAAAGGCCAATGAGAGTATTGGTAGCCTCTTACGGCATTAGGGCGCTTATCGGCTTGCATACAGTCGTTGTGTACAAGACCTAATAAGTCATCAACCCTTTCACTATAGGCGCAAAGAATTGCTTTGGTCTCATTTGCTTTAACAAACAAGATTCCCATACTTCTATGATTCAAATCAAATGAATCTGAAAGTCCGCATCTTAGTGGAGCTTGGAAATCGTTTCTCATTTATCTGGCTAAAACGATAATACCGAATGAGTTGTGTTTAAATCATTAGATCTAAACCTTTTGTTGATAATGTTATAGATAGTTTGCATTTGGATTGTCATGGTTTAGGATATAGAACCATTTATAAGTGAACATCCCCATAAAGATATCACCATAATAAATGGAGCAAGTACATTCTTAATAATAAAAAGAATCGACCATGTCCAAACAAAAATGGAAATCATATTCCTACTCATTGCGGGAACATAATAATAATTATCTAATTCCAAAAACTAGTCTCGAAAGCGATGATAAATAATAAGTTCTATAAACTGAGCGGCAACTCTTACTTGCTCCATTTACTTTTACACTCGTAGGTCCACCTATGTAGCCAATGATCTCTTGTTTTGAGACCGCACATTTAAATGTGAGATCCTGCCAAATATCGATACCCATGAAATGGAAGTAGATAAGTGAGCTTCTATTACATAATACCGAAAGATGTAGTCTCGCTCACCCTTCTTCTAGTTCAAATATTCCAAGTAGAGCTTGCAAAATTCCTTTTCAGTGACCCTGGCTCATTCGCAGAAAAAAGCATTGCCCTTCGGCTTTAGTTCCTTAGCCTTAGGGTGCAGCAGTTTTAGGCTTTTTCCTTTGATGCTCCAGGTTGGGTTTGGGCTTCTTGTTATCCTTGGCCTTGCCCTTTGTTACCCATTTCCTGCCCGTGTCCTTACCCTTACCCTTTTGAACCATCGAACATTACTAGTAGTCTTAATGTTACGTTCGTCAATCTTAAGCATCAGGTGTGGCTCGGAAATCATTTTCTCCATGTTATGCATGGTTGTAGTTCATAACAAAATCCATCATAAGCATCAGGTAAAGTTTTGGAGAATGATATCAGTGGCCAATTCTTGACAATCTGATGAACTGACTTCTCGAGATAATCTAGGTAGCCCTTCATTTAAGACATGAGGAAGTGACTAAGGCGCACGCAACCATTTGCGGGAAAGTAATGCCTTTCTCGTTGTGACACTCTGATGTGAATTTCTTGGAACATTTCCTTGAGATGGGCTATCATGGTAAATGCCTCCATCTCTTGGCATCTATACAGGCTTCGAGATTCCATGGTGGCGAGCATAAGGCATTCTTATCGTTAATCATTTTGATGCTTAATATAAGTATCCCTTTGAGCCTTAGGAGCATTTGTTGTAGGTTCTTCAGGTATAGGTTCATCTAGGACATATAACTTCCTTTCTTGCATGAGAACGATTCTCAAGTTTTTGTGTCAATCAAGGAAGTTAGTCCCATTGAGTTTGTCCTTCTCAAGGACTTATCACAGTGACAAAGTTGGTGCGTTTTTTGTTAAGATTATCTGCATGTGCAAAGTATTTTTAAATTTCAATAATTAAATATGCGAGCATAAAATACTCTAAATATTACAAAATACTTAACCCTCTTATTTTACAATTAGATAATCTCAATATTTGAGACTTTTGAGTCCAAGGCCATATTTCACCAAACTCTAAGTAAGCTTTTTGGCTTATCACCCAGTCTGATTATTTGGGTAAGTAACGATGCAATTGTATCTAATGCAATTCTTGAATTCCCATGGGACTTGACAATCACATGTCATAAATAAAATCCCATTAATGCCCTAGGTCCAAAATTGTTTTGATAACCTTGTTAAGTCCACCAAACTCATACATATGAATATCACCATTATCCATCATGCCTTACTAAGATGGATAACATACTCTGCTTTGGCATGGCCCATGTAGTTAATCGAAGTCTTGACAAGTGTGAAATTATGGTAGGCCTTTTATGACTTAATTTCTAGAGAGGGATTTAATTTATATTTTAATCCTATCATTTGAACTATAATTCATCCATCATGCAATTCATATCATCCATGCATATATCAGCCGGCGCCAATTAAGCGTTAATAGCATGGCCAAAAACTAGATTGATCGCCATTGTAATATGAGATCAAAAGGTCAATCTGGAGTAAAAAACTCGACTCCATGGATTTCTGGAATGTGTTGAATGATCATCACCATCAGATCAAAAGTTTGAGAAGAATGCATCATTCTTGCTTTGTGATTTTAAGTGATCTCCATCCTTAGACGGCTATTCTTCTTTACAACTTATGTATTTATACTATACAACTTATAAATAAATTACAAGAAATAACATTATGTGTCATATTTTAAATTACATATCCAAAATGCTTAAAAAATTAAAAAACGACATCTTTGAGCCATATTTAAAATTACATATCCCAAAATAAACAAATATTTAAATTAAAACATCACATTCACATTAGTCTAAGGCTCATACTATGCACCATACATATGTTTCCCACCTATACCACAAATAATTATAATATCTGATAATTTATATGTGTGAAGCCAGTGTTTTGTAACATCATGACTCATTTTGTATTTATATAGGCAGAATTTGGTTTGAATTAATTCGTAAAAATTAATCCGGCGATCACAATTAATTTGGAAACTTAATTGTAAGGTGGTCGACGTTCAATTAAATACAAACTTAATAGTTAAAATTTGAATTCAAAATAACTCCTACATTTTCAAAAAAAATTGTTGCCGAGTCGGGGCGGTGCCTAGCCATGGTCGAAGGCGGCGCCCGCTGCGTGGTCCCATTGATCGATCAGTGGGCAGGGCTCGAGGGGGCAGGGCTCGAGGGGGCAGCGCCCTCGGAAAAAAAAAAAAGAAAAAAACATCTGAGCAGAGATCACATTAATCGGGATTAACATTCTTTCTCCTAGTACCATTGTCCTTCATGATTTAAGAATTAATACCGCCTTTTATAGAACCATATATGTATGTATGCATCAACCATGCATAAAGACGCAATCCTTAATGAACTACACAAATCCTATGCATCATCTATGCATAAATATACAATTTTTAATGAACTATGCCTATCCTATGCATCATCTATGCATAAAGATACGATTTTTAACATATTGAATAAATTCATACACATCATATGCATAGAAAATAAGAAACCATGCGTCGAGTCGCAGTGGCTCACGACCTGCCCTTTGTTGGGTTTCTCGCGGTGATTAACGCCACATACAGCATCACGCCCAGGCAGTTGGCGGATCCCGAGCCGAAGTCGAGGCGCGATACTATATCTATACTATATATTGGGACTCTCATTGACACTGTTCTTTCCGGCGTACTGTGTACTTTATTGGTGCGCAATGATTTCGATTAATAACAAAATCATTTGTACATGCGCGAAGAACTACCATAGAGTGGTGCATCCATCACAATTTATCTGCATATCACCGGTCCCATTACTTATACAATTACTTATATATGTACATATTTAATAATTGTTCGACATTTACATTGTTTTATAAACAAGGCTTGCTGTATGCATTCTTGGATTTCATGATGTGTTATTTCGGTACAGCGTGTGGGAAGGTTAAGGTCACCTCTCTTGAAGTCACCTACAAGATTGGTTTGCAGTGTAGCTTTGCGGCTTAGTGGGAACATAAGCATGGACAACCACCAATGGCGACTGTCACAAGCTTATACATATGCATATATATATATATATATATATATATATATATCTAAACATATTTCTATAATGTAATTCCTTATCATCTGATATTCCTATTGCATGTCAGAACTTTGAATTCACCATACGCCATCATATCGCTAGTCTATGTCTTTTTCATCTTTCGGTTCTATGATTTATTTCATTCTTCCCTTTCATACTAGTACTATTGTATACTTTCTATTATAGGTGTTCATCTTGTACTATTCATATCTGACCCATACATGCTATTCCTACTTTTCTTGTGTTTTTATACCTATTTTCCTGTGATTTATAATGTACTTCTATACATATCATTTCCTTTTGGTTTCTGTCTTGCAAATACCTTAGAAGTGGATTCGAGGAAATAGCGAGTATTTTGAGAAGATAACTACATCTTTATGCGAGACGTTGATCTCTCTCGTTAATACCAGAAGGTATCTATCTTATGCCAGACGATGACCTATGTCTCATCTTCTTGTTGAAGGTACTATATCAACTGTCTCGAATGTGATTTCTATCTATTAATGGTGACTTGCGGAATGGTCAGCGGTCCTGTATCTGCTTCTGACCAACCAGACCTCCCGATATGCATACATGAATATCTTTGCGTGGCGTCTTCCTATAGGCATTGCCTATCTATCCCTCTACCGGGGTTCTAAAGCGGACAATCGACTTTATTGTTTCTGTTACATATCTCATAAGCATGAATAACTATTTGGTATCATAATTGTATCATATATCTCTATCATTACTTTACTGTATTAGTTATCATAATTGTAGCTTCACATTTCGGTTCTCATATATCTATATGTACCTTATATTCATATCTTTTTCTATATAATTTTTAGTTTTTTTCTATCATATATTCTAAGCGTGTTCCATCTTATTCTTTTCGGTATGTCTATCTTATAACTCTGTATCATTGCGTATTCTATCTATTGTTCTTAGCATGTTCTATATTCATTTAAATATATCTATCATATAATCCTATGTTCATATTAATAGACTTTATCTATGAAAATACACCTCATTCATATATTCTTATTCCTTTATGAATCTAGTTTACTTAGGAATTGGAATCGATCAATCGGATCATCAAGCTAGAGTTATGGCATTTCAGCGTACCAGCTAGTCGACCTAAATTTGCCCCATTGACAGTTTGTATTTACTCATTGCACCTGGGTCTTTTAATATTTTGACACTATGTCCTTATATATTTTAAAGCTAAAGATGCCCCAAGGGTTCTATTCAACTGGAATCACCCAATTCGGGCTGCCGGGAACTCAGGGTCCCACGTCAGAACAACCGGGACTTCTCTATGTTCAACGAAACCGAGTTTGGTTTGCACATGGTCCGCCGGTGTATTTTGGGCCATAGGATTAAATTTTGGCAATGCCTTCTCCTTAAGTTTTGTAACTTTCCGGGTCTCTCATTTCCCGGTTTCACATTTAACTCATGAAACAGTCAAATTAGGCTTACAAAATACCCTAAACATGTCGAAAACGACTAGGGTCTATTTTAGGTGTTCTGATTCTCATAAGCTTAAGATTCGTCATAAAAATTCATACTATCTTATTTGTTTGTTCTATGTCTAGTCTTTTCTTTTCATATCTTTTACATATGACCTTTCTTATGTGCTGTTTCTATTTCTATATATTTCGGTGTCTCCTATTTGCAATGTCATCTCTACATGCATATTCTTAAATAGGGTGCATACCGGCAATCACATCAAAAGCATCCTACTCCTCCAGAGCTTTTTACCTATGCTGGCGATAACGATCTTTGTAGTAGCCGGACAATTCACTGTCCCTGAAGCACTACCTCTTCCTTGTGAACCACTTAGGTCACTCTATCACGCGATACGATGCGTGGGGTACATTTGATCCTCCTCTACTATTTCATGAGGATTTCTAGAACTCCCCGTCCTCGCGGACGGATTAATCATCATATGCTCGGTGCTCCCAGCATCGAGGAAACAACCCCCCGATTACTAGTCTACAAACCATAATGATTTCCATGGCAATGCGGGCATGTATATCTTTCCTCTTGTCGGGTTGAGATGCCTGCGACCAGGAACCTGAATGTCATGTTGGTGTATCCACCACCAGCTGGGTGAACAGCGCATCGTTCCGGGACTCTGCTCTGCTCTGCAGGATGCCTGATTCATTCGGTTAGCTCGATGTGATGAAAGATCGATGCGGGTGTTCTGTATATTTCTGATAGTTTCATGATCGCCGATCGCCCAGATGCGTGCGAGTTTGTTTAGTGCTAAATAGACCGATCTACACGACGATTGAAATCTCATTGAGAATAAGCATCCTATGTTCCTGACATACTCATAAATCTTCTGCTTAGTTCGGAGGAAGCTCCATATCTGAAAACACAAGAGCATACATCAGAGGTCAACACTTTTCTATACGTATTGTTTCTATTTTTCTATCTTATACTCTATCTGAACTAAACTTGTAGATTCTATCATGTTTAGTATCTTATACTCTACCTAGAATAACATCTTATACTCTACATCTATGTTTAGTATCTTATACTCCGTCTGAAGAGCTAAACATAAGAGCTTTTTTCCCCGAACGCCTAAACCTTTGCTCGATACCACTAAATTTGTCCGCCCCTAGGCAGATGGCGGATCGAGCCAAATCAGGAAATGCGATACTATCATACTATATATTGGGACTCTCATTGACTTTGTTCTTTCTAGGAGGCTGTACACTGCTGCCTGGTTACTGAACAATTTGAGTAATAACAAATCATTTGTATGCGAAAGAACCCACACCAGGGTGGTGTCCATCACAATTTATATTATACGAGTCCCATTACTTATGCAAATTACTTATACTGTCAGCACATATTTAATAGTATTCAACATTTATATTTACAAGAAACAAAAGACTTATACATTATGCCAAAAATCTTCCAATGGACCCTATTGATGTATTTGACTCGGTACAGCGATATTGGAAGGTTAGATCTCACAGCCTCCCCTCTTGGTGCCTACACGGGATTACCGTGCTAAGCACACGCTTAGTAGAACGCGTAAGCGTAGACTGACGCGTGGCGGCTATCCTTGAAGCATACGTATAAGTTATATATATATATATATATATATATATATATATATATATATCTACTATATATATATATATATATATATATATATCTAAGCTTATATTTCTATAATGTAATTCCCTTATCATCGATATTCTTTGTGCATATCGAACTTTTTCTATTCCTATACTTATCATATCGCTAGTCTATGTCTTTTTTCATCTTTCGGTTACATGATTTATTTGTTCACTTCACTTTCATACTAGTACTATTGTATACTTTCCTATATAGTGTTCATCTTGTACTATTCATTTCTGTTATCCTGTACTATTCCTATACTTTGTGTTTTTATACCTATTTTCATATCAGTTATAATGCCTTCTATACATATCATTTCCTTTTTGGTTTCATGTACGCAAATACCTTAGAAGTGGATTAGGGGAAATAGCGAGTGTGCACGAAGGTACTATCATGTGAGGCAGTGATCTCTCTGATATGCAGAGAATATCATCTTGTGCGAGAGGCAGTGACCTATGTCCTCATGCTATTTGTGCCCAGAAGGTACTATCCTTGTACGGTGATTTCTATCTATTGTGGTGACACGGGGCCTTTTGATCAACGGGATCATATGTCGACCCCGAACGGGGCCTCGATGTCACTGTCACATGAATATCTTCCCGCGACAGCGTATCTTCCCCCTATAGGCATACCTATCTATCCTCTACCGGTTCTAGCCCAGGACAATCGGCTTTTTATTACATTTACGTACATATCTCGCAAAGCATGAATAACTATTGTTATCATAATTGTATGCATATATCATATCATTACTTTACTCTGTATTAGTTATCATAATTGTAGCTTCACATTTCGGTTCTCATATATCTATATAATACATATATTCATATCTTTTTCTATCATTTTTAGTTTTTTTCTATCATATATTCCTAGCGTGTTCCATCTTATTCTTTTCGGTATGTCTATCTTATATATCATATCCAATTACATCATTCTATCATTTGTTCTTAACATGTTCTATGTTCATTTAAATAATATAAATATGTCCTATGTTCATATTAATGAACACATCTATGAAATACACCTCATTCATATATTCTTATTCCTTTATGAATCTAGTTTACTTAGGAATTGGAATCGATCCAATCGGATCATCAAACTAAGTTATGGCATTTTCATACCAACTAGTCATTTCTGGAATTTTTTACGTGGCAGTTTGTATTACTCAATTTTCTGGTCGTAACTTAATATTTTGACACTATGTCCTTATACTCATTTAAAGCTAGGTGCTAAGGGTTCTATTTCAACTGGAATCACCCAATTCAGATACCCAGAGCTCGGTCTGTCAGAAACAACTTGGGACTTCTCTATGTTCAACTCTTGAAACCGAGTTTGGTTTGCACATGGTCCCCACTTCAGTGTATTTTTGGGTCACTTAGGATCAGAGAATTTGTAATGCCTTCTCTTTAAGTTTTGTTCTCCTTGAAGTCTATTTTAATTGTATTGAATCACCCAAATGGATAAGAAATGAGTAATTTATGGCCAAAATACTAAACTGGTCAGGAAACGAGGAAAACGAACAAGTTCTACCGGTAGAACTTAACCTACCAGTAGAACTTGATAAAAATGACGGAATCGAAGTTCTACCGGTAGAACCTTCCTAGGTAAGAAGACACGAGAATGCGGAATGGGTGTTTTCTCACCTATTTTTCCATGTTTTGATATCCAATCAACTCTACACTCCATATACATGTCAAGACCACTCCAAATTCATCTTGACCTCTCTTTTCTACTCAAATCCTCTTTCACTTCTTATCTTCTTTCAAAGACCTATCATGAATTACTTCAAAACCCATTTTTATATGGATTCTAACCCATACATAACCTAACGTAATAAATTCGTTAGGGTTTATTCAAAACCCTAACTCAATTACTTGCCCTTGAGCTATGAATCCATCCTCAAAGAGAGGATTTCATGTGCTTCTTGTGCCATATGGGGTTTTACCCACCTTACTTGCTATCATTTTTGGGTTAAGATGAAACCCTAGCAAAACCCCATGTTTGGGGACAACTACTAACCAACCAAGCATGGAAATTCATACTTAATCACATAGAATTCATAATCAAGGTGAGTTTCCATACCAAATCCAAGTTCCATACCTTTGATCTTAGCTTGCTTGATCTCCTTCCTTCCTCTTCCTCTCTTAACTGTCTTCTTTCTTCCTCTTCTTCTCTCTGAGTTCTCCCAATTGAGACCAAATTTGATTCTTTAATCATGTTTCTAAAATATGTTTGCTATCAGAAATAACCATTTTTAGGTCAAGTTTGCTTATTTGCTTTAAACCCATAACTCATTCTATTTGCAAAGCAATTTATGTCATATTATACTTTGGCCTCTAATTTTGTCAGCCCCATGACTTTTATATACCCCTCTTTGAAGCCAATTTCAAAATTGTCCTTAAGTTTTGTAACTTCTAGGGTCTCTCATTTCGGTTTCACATTTAACTCATGAAACAGTCAAATTAGGCTTACAAAATACCCTAAACATGTCGAAAACGACTAGGGTCTATTTTGGGGTGTTACATACACAGCGGAAAAATTAAAAATTTCGCCTTTTTCTAACCTGACCAGGGATCCATGTGATCTAATAAGATGATTCAAGGATAGAAGAATACCTTATTCTCACTAGAAGATCCTTGTCTTGCGTCGTGTGTTAGCGCTCCTTGTCAAGCGAAGGCGCGACAAATCGCTCTATCCTCACATGGCTATCACCTGACGAGGTAGGCCGGAAGCGAGAGAAGCAGGTGTGCTAGCACCGGTTGAGTCTCTGAAAACCCTAAGTCATTCTTATTCTCACTTGTGAAAAGCAGATGGATCAATCGCATAGGGATCCCCACAGGTTTTATGCGATTTTGACGAGGGTTGGTTTACGGTCTATTCTATGTGGTGGCGACCACTGGCTGAGTCCACATAATGTATGATGGGCTCAGCCCATTTCGAACTACGGATCATAAGCGGTCTCGCAGGCATTATGACCTCCCAAATTATATGGATGTCAATAGCCTGACATAACCTAATTCATAATAAATGTCATAGTCCCTTTGTCTCACGATATCCTAATTGAACACAAGGCATGGACTATGTCTCCCTTGTAAAGTTCAATCATGAAATTTTCTTTACCTCATGGCCCGATAATACAAATAGCGTTAATAACCCTTATTAATTCATTTGAGCATGACCATGCAATTTCCAGTCTCACATGTCGAGGGGCCCACGGATATCTCTCTAAAATGAGGGACAAATCCCTTCCATCCACTCACGTCCCTCTACATGATTTATTCTATGTCTAACTACAGTCTGTATTACCACCTTATTATAGATATGTTGAACTATGTCAAAACATAAAGCTCCTCATGTAGGGACATATGGTGGTGTTAGGTCGAAGGACAAAAAGAAGACATTATTATGATGAGAAGTACTTGTGACTTATAATCATGTAGTATTCTCATGATGGGTCAAATCGATTATAATGTTCACCAACATGTACTTATGGTGACTTAATATCATATATGCATGATCATTGAACATGAAGTCATCAGTCCAAACTCCATACTAATCTTAATTCACTATTGCTCCACAAATATGACAGTCTTCAGGACAATTAGTATTCATTTGAAGTTTAGGGTTCTCTTATCAAGTCAGCGATTAGTACCCGAAAGTCTTTATTTTGAGCCTGATGCAGATAGGTTTGGGGTGCTTTTGCGCGCAATCTCTCAATAATGCCAATTGAAGTGTTCAGGTCTTCTTAATATCACTTAGCTACCGTTTAGAGATTATTTTTGGTTATTTGGGGTTTTGCATACCTTGAAAGTTCATCTGAAATATGTCTTTGAACCATGAAAGATTAGACCTTCATCGACCTTCTAAACATTTGAAAATTCAATGAAGGAATGAAAGGCAAAGTGAGAAAGAAATGATCTGAGTAGGGATGCGGTGTGCGGAGTGAAGAATATGCAAACCCAGGAAATTTCGCTAAGATTGCGAAAATTTCGTTGGGATTGCGAAAAATTCGCAATCATAGAAAATTTGCCGTCCTAAGCGAAGGTAAAATTCGCTAAACTTCAAAATTTGGCTATCAGCATTGCCTAAGCGAGAAAATATCTGATTTAAGCTATCTCTAGAAAATTCGCTGAGCTAGCGAGAATTTATTGCGTGCGAAATTGGCGATGCATGTGAGAATCCTGCGATTTAAGCTATCTCTATCATGTTAGCTACCCTATGAAGTACCATTTGCCAAGCGAGTAATTACATATGAAATCTCCTGCCTTGTCATCTTTGTGTAATTAATGCAAACCGACCTCATTTTGGTGTATTACTTCTTTGTCCCTTGTTTTAGCCAAAATGTTAGGCTTTCTTGTATTTTCATACATTGGGTGGTCTATATAAACCCCCATAGTTTTGTAACCTAAACAGCGGAAGCAATCTTTTGGCACATTTTCATTTTACGTAAGCTCTGCTGCGGCTTAATTCGGAGGTTTGTTTTTCTCTTCTCTCTCTCCCTTCTCTCGCTCGGCTACCAGCCCTTCTCTTGGGGATGACAACTCAAAGATGTAGCTCAGCCCCTTTTCATGAAGAAGGGAAGGTAGCTAAGCTTCAGTTGTGGGGCGGAGTTTACGGGTTGTCATGTTTTTAAATGCTCTTAGTCTTGTATTTATGGCTCTCATACTTTCTAATACTGATTTCGAATATCTAACTTTTAATGTCATTACCTTGTGATACTGCCATGCTTTGAGGTGCGTGCATACTTATTGCTAGATCTTGGCTGTTATTCTTTAGATGTTGCTTTCACGGGCAAATGAGGTTGAATGTTGGGGTTTCATAAAAAGGGCTGTACGCCATTCGTGTTGACTCAAATAGGGTAATTCTGAGTTGAAGGTTTTGGAATTAACAAAGTCGGGTTATGGCTCGGACATGGGTTGCTTGTCATAATGCGAGGATAAAACAGGGACACTTGTTTGCCACATGTTATCAAGTTAGTGACTGAAATCTTCAAAATTCTTACCACCTCCACTTCCAGAGTTTTACAAATTGTTAAGCCAGTCAAACAACTCACCTTGTTTTGAAACAAAATCGAAATCCAAACTAAAAGTCTCACCTTTCACAACGTCTCGAGTCGTGTAGGATGAAAAGCCTCCATCATTGACCTACCCCAGACCGTTATCTTTGCGGTAGCTTGACTACGGCGGTAGGAGCTTAAGACTCTGAATTTTGTTGATTAGGATCACTTTCTTTTGTGTACGAATCAGTCACACATGATGACCATAAGTGGAATCAACTATTCATAGAGTAAATCACCAAATTAGAAATGCTAAGATATCATGTAAAAAATGTCTCTTTATTATTGAAATATAAAAGTAATAACAATTACACTATTGCCCTAGGGCACATCACTAGCACTCTCCACCTCTATTTGATCTCACGATCTTAATATGTTTTTCTCATTGATTCTTTACTTCAACCTTAAAAACTTTAAAAGCGTCTAAAGCTTCATCCGTGGAACGAAGTAAGTAAAGATACATATATCGTGAATAATCATTTATGAAAGTGATAAAGTATTTCGAACTGTTTTCATCCATGTCAAAACAGCAAATGTTAGTATGTATAATCTCTAATAGGTTTGTGCTCCTCTTTGCACCCTTTTTAGACTTGTTAGTTTGCTTGCCTTAATCACGATGCTACAAGTCTCAAAATCGACAAAATCAAGTTTAAGTACCCCTTTGATAAATGATTTCTTCATTCTTTCAATGGAGATGTGTCCCGATCTCCAGTGCCATAACATAGAGGATTTCTCATTCATAACACATCTTTGTAATCTAGGAGTAAAGTAACATCATTTTATAATTGAATATGGAAAAGACCATCAAACAATGTACTATAACCAATAACTTTAGATTTATTAGATAAACTGAAACCAGAATTAAAAAGTTAAAGGAAAATCCTAAATGTACAAGTCTTGAAATTGAAGTCAAGTTCTTAGAAAAACTTGGAACATAAAATGTCTTTTCCAATTCTAAAATAAAACCGCTACTTAAAACAAAATTTGCAGTCTTGTAGCTTCCACATGTGAACTCATCTTAGCTTGAATAGATATGTTCACTTGGGCCTTAGGTTTTGTAGCATACCCATAAAATTGGCCAGAAAACATGGATTGTAGAACCAGAATCAATCCACCACATGTTATGATTAACATTAACCATGTTAGATTCATAATAGACAAAGGAAAATTGAGTACCTTTCTTGTCAAGCCAAATCTTGAGTTTTGAGTAGCCCTTCTTCATGTGTCCCTTCTTCTTACAGAAAAAACACTTTCACTCTTTCTGTATGCTTGGATAGCAAAAGTATTTACTTTGGCTAGCTTGATCCTTCATTTTCTTTCCAAAAGTGGTCAAGTTAACATTCCTTTTCCATCATCAACATTCTCTCCTCTTACACACACATGGTCAACAATTCATTAATTGACCATTTATCTTGTAATGTTGTAAGAGATTTTGAAAAGAGACTATCTTGTTGGGAGTAGAGTGTTGATATAAAATGAATAAGAGAGAACCAGAGCATGGGAACTTAATGTCTAGGTTGGGCGATATCCTAAATGCGCATGATATGATCGCACTCCTCTTATCCCAGTGAGCTTGGTGGATGAAAACGACATAATTAAGGTGTTGGCAAGAGCTGTCGAAGTTGCAAGCTTGCTCTTTAATGGCTGAAGCGGTTTGAAACATCGATTTGCTCCCGACATAACCATGAATACCAGCGGATATCTTGGTAACATGAACATCGCAGAGGCGATTGGACTCTCATTTTCATAAGGCGATAGCTTACGTAGTGTTGAGTTTCGGTAATGGGATTTGTTTGTCTTTGTATAGCGTGGTCAGTATCCATTCATCCCAAATCTGAAAGAACTCTCTCCTTCGATCATAGTTATCAGCGCTATTCGTAGGTTGAATAACTGCAAATGTTAAATATGCATGCTTATTAATCAAAGATTGAGGCAAAAGATACAATGACATCTTTTACAAATGTAAATCATGCTTTTAAATCATAAATCTAGTGATATAAAAACTTGCCCATGGCTAAATCTATTCAATTATATAAATAATGTATGATAATAAATTATAAATCATGTTCCTTTTCTAATCTCTATGGGTAAATTAGAAAATATGATTTGATATCTCACCCAATTAATCATCTGAATATAATAAAAATTTCTATGGGATGAGATTTATAACATTTCATATGATTTAATTATAATCCAATGTTATGAAATGTAATCTTAAAACTTAATATATAATTTTAACTTATTTAAGGATGATGTAGTTATTCTCTAATTAATTAAAATTATATCAACCACATAACATAATAAACTATAAACAATTTAAAAAAACAATATTATTAGCCTGTATATAATTTTTACATGCTAATAATCACAATAAATTCAATAAGGAATATAGTCACTGCATTGAAATATAAAATTGGTTGTGATTAAATAAGCCATCAATCTTTTGCATATAGCACAATGGTGGACTGTGTCCCCACTTGAATGCAAGGATGAGTTTCAACTCTGCCCAGACATCCGTGTATTAATTTTGCCAATAGGTAACTTTAATCCTTTTAAATCTACTATAAAATATCGCTTTGTGTATAACATCCTAGTGGTGGCATTCACCAAATAAGAATCTGAGCACTTGAGGATCAAATCCTTTATTATCAAATTTTGAATCCAATGGCTATTCCTACAGCCAAACGAGCCAATGGTTATCCTAAAGGTAGATATCCAATCCCAAATAGGTACTTAATGTTCCTAAAGCGGATATCCTATCCCAGGTACGAAAACCAGATAAGGCTTACAATGCTCTGCATCCAAATAGTTACAGCCTTAAATAGGCCTAAGGGGTTATCCAAATAGGGGATTAGCTATCCCTACATCCGAACAGGAAGGAATCTATCCCTGCAACCAAACATAGCAAGATGTTGAATGCAGAAAAGGGCGTCCCTTGAACCAAACTGAACAAACATCTTTGAATATATATGAACCAAAATAGAAAAACATCTTGCAATATAAACATATTTCAATATATATTGCTTCAATGAAACACAAACATCAACCAACTACACAATCTAATGGTAGACTACCCTGCATCCAAACAGTTACAGCCTTAAACAGGTTTATGGGGTTATCCAAATAGGGATTACCTATCCCTACATTCGAACAGGAAGGAATTTATCCCTACAACCAAACATAGCAAGATATTGAATGCAGAAAAGGGTGTCCCTTGAACCAAACATCTTTGAATATATATGAACCAAACTAGGAAAACATCTTGCAATATAAACATATTTCAATATATATTGCTTCAATGAAACACAAACATCAACCAACTACACAATCTAATGGTAGACTACCCTGCATCCAAACAAGCATGTACTCTTTAAACAAAGCGATGCAGCACTTAAACAGGATTGGCACCTTACATCCGAACAATAAGGAATCTATCCTTGCAACTAAACATAACAAGGTGCTGAATGCGGAAAAGAGGATGTCCCTTGAACCAAACTAAACAAACATCTTTGAATATATATGAACCAAACTAGACAAACATCTTTGAATATTTATTATTTCAGTGAAACACAAACATCAACCAACTACGCAGTCTAGTGGTAGACTGCCTTCTGCTTCATATATCGAAATCCATTGAATAAATTTTCCTTCATTAATTTTGGCATTAATAGTAAAGCCATCTAACTTATGGCCCAACAGTTCACGGCTCAACCCATGCGACATTAATGCCAGGAAACCCATGGCCAAAGGCTCAAAAATCAGCCCATATTCAAGTCTTCTCCAACCTTATAGATACACTGCAGTCCATAAGAACATCATGATATAAAATCAAAAAATCATGATTTTTACCCAGTATGAGACGTGGGATTCATTTCATGATTTTACCAAAACCCAAACACTCTACTGCATATATTCTTACGTAATGGTTTCGAAAGAGAAACAAAAGGAGTCATGTAAACTGAACATGTTTCTACATAGAAAGGTAAGAAAATTGAATAATAATGATTTCTTATTTAGATTTCTCCAATTTTTCTACCAAAATTCATAATATAAGATGTTGAAGCATGATATTCATATTAAACCCAAATCCTACAAGCTGAAATACCAGAGTAGTTTCATTATTTAACACAAGATCGAGCCTGGCTTCTCAAGAGAGGCCTTTGCTCGAATCCTCTCGCACTTAATCCTCACAGAGCTTATTCAAAGTCCATAACCCGACTCGCTCCACGCGCACAGACAACAGACAAGACGAGGAGTACTACAAGATGATATTCATATTAAACCCAAATCCTACATGTGCTCGGGAGCCTTTGAGAGAAATAATATTTAACAAAAGACGCTAATATAAACCTTCCTAAACCAATAACAAGGCAAAGGTCAAACACTATAACAAATATAAAATTAATAATTAAATTATCTGATCATGCTATTACACATTCAAATTAACACGGAAGCAAATGAAAGAGTGTATATCTAACCATTATTAAGAAAACAGAGAAATTGGAAAACTAAAATGTTGAAACTAAAACACCAAAATGAAATCACCTATTGGTTCTTCCAAACCTTTCTCAAACAAAAAACTCGATAATAAATTATCTGTATAGATGAGTAAGCTTCAAGACCTAAAAGTTTTATAGTACCTCTTCTTTATGAAGAGTTAGGTCATCATCTAGTCTCCCCGAAGAGTTGCAAAGTTTGAAGAATGTTAAAGAGGTGGATTTCCCAATGTGGAAAATTCAAAGTTTTAAAATTTCAAAATTTAAAAGTTAATCAATATGGACCATAATCTTACACATCACAAGAAGGGAAGGGTTCCTAGTTTGAAAAAAACAGTGTGACACCCAGTGTAGTGGATTCTGCATGCTCTCCCGAGCAATTGAAGGTCTTATACCCACCTTCCGAGCCTCACTTGAAAGTCTTATACCCACCTTCGAGTCTCAGGTTCATCTTGAATGGACTTCAAGACATGTGAGCCCATTCTAACCAGCATAAAACTTAGCAATAGTGGACGCATCATATTTGTCTTGTTCCGTTGATTTGTCAAACTTTGATTACGACTTTCCATGGAGATGTTAGGTGACCGACTAATTTCCAAAGAGTGGTTATATACCATTCGATTCATTATGTATGGTTGGAGTCTCCAATTCTTTGTGTGTGGTTGGAGTACCCTTACGGCCTTACCTTAGTTGAAGGTTTATAGGTCATTAACTCCAGAACCTTATGAGTTGTTAAAAAAAGAAATAAAAAAAAAAAAAAAACTTCATGATTTTATGGGATTAATCAAGATATGTGTAAACTAGCTCAAATATTAAAAAAGAAAGAAAGAGTTATCATTTGATTTTATCATTTTATTATAATTTTTTTAAATTTTAATATAATTAAAATGAGTTATAAATGAATCTATTCTAAAATCATTCTATTTATTACACATAAGAGTCTAAATATTGTTAAAAAAATTAATTAAGTGAAAATTTTAAAATAACACAGAATTACATTTATTAATTTTAATTATTTTGCAATCAAAATTTATTAATGAAAATTTCCTTGTATACTTAAAAATATTTAAAAAATAATTCATATTAAGGATTAATGTTAAGGAAATTCCAAATTTAATTGCTCAATTTATTTAATTAGTTTTTAAAAATTATTGTTTCTGATATAATTGGCTAAAATTTCCTATATTTTTTTAAAAAAACATTATTCATATTTTAAAAATAGAAAAAAAATTATATATATATATATATGCTCGGTGGTTAAAGGTTGGAACTCTTTGTAATAATAGATTGTAAAGTGAATAGATGTAACAAAAATTAAAATTTCAATTAAAAAAAGTAAAACTCTTACACAAAGAAACTTTCCTTGTATACTTAAAAATTATTGAAAATCATCAAATATTCAATATGATTTCACAATATCTAGTTTCATTCAAGTAATGGATTCTAGCCAATTAAAAGGATCTTCTGATCAATCCTATGCAGATCATTCTCGATTCCATTAAGAATGGCGATTCGCAGTCGGTACTGACAAGCCTTTCAAAGATAGCGCATACTTAACGATCATTTGATCCCCATCAATATCTGGATTCAATCCCTTTCAAACTAATGCCTATATGCCTAATCATTGCAAAGTAGGTGCCCTATTTAGCAATACATGAGCAATTAAGGCGAATGGACACTAAAGAAGAAAAGGCTCACTCTTTTATGTTTTGAGTGATTCTAATTCTATTTGACGAGAAATTAATGTGCTAAGTACCATTATTTAGCATTACCACTATTCCATAGGAGAGCTAAAAGACATACTCGAACACTCCTTTTACCTAAATTTTTAACAATGAGGTTTCTTTGTTCAACCGTCAAAAATACCCTAAAATCCTTTAAACTCAAATGCTTAAAGACAGCAGCCCAAGCAACACTATGCCTAGCCAACCTAATCATCCTACAAGATACAGGAGACAAGTCAATCCCGGGCTGTGCCCTTTTAGACCGATCGAGCATTTAAATAATTATAATTTAACAATTATAATATATTTTTTCCAAATTTATATAAACACGGGAAATTATACCCTTTTTTTACTATTTTTTTTAAAAATAGAAAATTTTCGAGTATCCACAACGTCCGTTTTAACTTTTAACAATCACTCCAATAATTTTAAATTTTTTAACCATTTTAATATTATAAACATTCCATTATTTAATTTGCTAAAAAAAACATTACTTTATTTAATTTTTTTTCTTCTATATATATGTTTCGCACTTTCGTAATAGGCTTACTATTGTGATTCAAGAACTGGATTGTTCTTGATTTTATTTATTTTATTCAGAAAATATTAAAGTATTTTCCGAAATATAAGTATGAAATTAATTTTTGGCACTTGTTTTGCAGGTTATGGAAATCTCAAATCCCGGCTTAAAGCGTGGGAATGACGAGAGGGAGAGTGCATTTGATGATAGTTGACACGTGGATGCCAATGTGATAGTGCGGTGCCCTGATTTCATTGAAAAAGTTGCCAAGCAACATTATAGTGCCACGTGTCACCATATAATTCGATGGGTTGCATCACTCACTCCGAACAGGTGAGATTAGCCACTGTCGCCTAACGTAACTCAGCGCAGAAATTGAAGAGTGACATACAAATCACAGAGTGAGGGATTCCGGCAAAACTCATTTCTGAAGTCACTGCAACTTTCCCCATGTCCAAAAGAATCTGAATCTGAAACCCTAGTTCTCTCTCTAGCCATGGCCTTGAGATCGGGCGGGAGAAAACTATCGTTTGAGATTCTCAGTGCCAGCAACTCCATCGAAGACGAGGAAAACTTCTTCTACCGATCGAACTCAGATCCAATTCATGAGGGCACGGGAGTTTCACAGTCTGAATCGAGGACCAGCCGGCGGAAACGAAAGAACAAAGGCTCCAAGAAGAAGAAGAAGATGATCACTAGTCGGATAGATGAAGATCCGGTAACTGACAAAGGAATTGACTCGGTTTTTGATGATCCGGCACGCGTGATATTTGAAAATGGTTCTTGTCCTAATGGATTTGACGTGAATTATCAGAATTATAGCATGCAAAGTGTTGTTACGGTGCTGGAGGAGAGTGTCCGTACGGTGCGCCCAGTCCCGGAATCAGAATTTCAGAATTTGCGCGGGGATGGACATTTGGTTGTGAGGCTTAGATGGGAGGATCGTGAATGAAGGTGAGACAGAGACGATGGAGAGATCAGCTGATGTAGAATGTGGCGGAGGAGAGTGGTACAGAGGTGAGCTCGTCAGGGAAACAAAGGTCTGAGCCAAATGGAGGCATTGTTAAGGAATTGAATTCTGCCGAGTCCTTGGATTGGAAGCGGATCATGGCGGAAGATCCAATCTGTGAGTGCATAAATCTTAGTTATTACATTTAGATTTTGATACATTATTGTACATGGTGCTTGGTGAATTGGTGTTTAGAAATTAAACATTGGTAGTTGTTCAAGGGCATCTTGCTGTGCCATGGAAATTGAAGCCCTCAAATATCAGTTTATGACGGAAATAATAGAAGCAAATAAAAAGAGTGACGGCCTTCCTAGTAAAATAGGTGGAACTAGTGCCTTTTCTTGTAACTCTTCAACTCTCTTGTTATGTTGTCAGTTTTGATCAACGGCTCGAACTATCTATTGAGTCTGTGGGGAATGATGAATGTGCACCTTCAAATCCTGTTTGTGATACATCCAATTCGTGTCCTCCTAAGTCGATCCCTCAAGTAAAGAAGTACTAACTGAACATGTACTGATTTCTATTTTTTTTTTTCATGAAATAATAATATAAAATTAATCATCCTATGCACTTTTTCTGGTTTGGTGCCAAAAATGAAGATTCTAAGATTTTTTTTTTTTTTTTTTGTTTTCTCATGACTTTTCATCAGCCACAATGGATCGGTTGAGAGAATATATATCCTATATATCTCCCTTATATTTTTTTTTGATCAGTATATATCTCCCTTATATATTTGGCTTCGTTTTCCTCTTTTAATGCAAATGTTAATTTTCTTTCATATTTTGTCATTCACTTTTGATTATACATTTTGATGTCAGACTCCTCTTCTTTGGAGAAGTCCCCATTGAAGTATTTCATGGAAGAAATGTACAGTGGAAATTCATTATGAAGCACAACAATCCTGGGCAATGAGAGAAACTGCAGCAGTATATGATACCATCTTCCGACTGCCATGAGATAAACTGCAACCGTACATCTAATTTACAGCCTTTTGAATGGACTCACCTGATGCAACAATAGTCCATTATTCTTGTGCATAGGTGTTTTGTTTGCTTCATTAGGTAGTTCATTTGGACTAAATTTTAATCTGTAGGGGTCAGGGTTCTGACCTATTTTATTTTCCATGATGGTGCAAGGAGTTGTATCACTATGCTAATCTTTTCCCTCCTGTGGTTTTTAGCATATGAAGCATCGTTTAAAATTGGGAGGGAATTCCTACGTAGAATGCCATTTACTGATTGAATAGTGTCATTGAAGTTTTCGGATTAGATTGGAGTGTATGTTGGGGATGATTCTTTGTCCTTGGTAGGTGTTATAGATTAGTTGTGGGGCTCTTCTTAGGTGCTTTTTCTAGTTTTGTGTTTTCGCACCTCTTTGTTTTGCTTTGTAAAGTCGTATATATCTTTAGTTTAAATACAATTGTGTTTTCCTATTAAAAGAAAAAAAAAAGGTTACAAACTCACACATATACATCTATTCATTCTTGCAATAGAGATTCTCAAAAGGTGATAACATTGTTGCAGCTTATTGATGTTGGCTTCTTTGTCTGCTTGGATTCATTCTTATCTTTGCTAACTATCATGCCAACAAGGATTCTGATGTATTTTGGCGCTTCTGAATGCAAGTGCTGGTTATCTTTCTCCAAATTGTGCTGATTTTTATGCAAGTGCTATTTGGTTAGCAATGGTTCTGTGGAATCTGTCTGTGCTATAAATGTGGAAACTTACAAATGGAACAGCAAGATCTTTCAATGTGGGATTTTTTTTTGATAAATTTCAATATGAGATATTTAATTTGTAGTTTTTACTTGACCTATGAGGGAAATTTAGTTTGAAGATGTCATCAAGCTGCTATATTGAGTAGCTTTTTTTTTTTTACGTTTTCTTTGAAGGTATGATACATTTATTTTTAGTCAAACCTTGGATTTGAACTCAGACGATTTGGATAAAGGTATATCTGCAAATTCTGTATCAGGAGACTGCTTCAGTCAGATAGCTAAAAAGGTGTAATACTAGCAGGTTAATCTACTTGTGAGTTCCAACTTCTTGAATTACATTGTTGATGAAGCTGTCTCATATAAGATGATGTCTTGATGATTTAATTGCCCTTTTTCGAGAAATGCTATAAGGATTTTGTGTTTTTCTTGAGTCTTGCATGTGTGAAAAATTGATATGGGTAGCTAATAGTTTGAGATTCTTAATGGTTGTTGAAGATAGTAGGCAATCTGACATTCTTTTCCACCTTTATGATAAGGATACCCACAAAAATGTCATCCAAATGGCTATTGGATGCTTGACATGGATCTAGTTTCAATATCTCGAATTGAAAAGTGATCATGCTTTTTGATTGACATTCATGGGTTATAAAAAACTGAGTGCAAAAAGGCTAAAATAATAGAATGACATTCTTAATCACTTGCTTTGCAATAGGATAGGATCTAGTTGGCATTTCACTAATCATATCCTATTGAGGGAAAAGGATAAAAGATCTTTGTAGGTTGTGGAAAAAATTATATCATTGAAGAATTAAGAAGATGATGATGGCATACCTTTACATTCATGTACTACAGCAGCATTTGAATGTGTAGATCTTAACAATGGTTGTATGTTGCATTCCACTATATGAACATGTGGTGTTTTAGGGAGCCTGTTTCTCACCCAAGCTAGAGTGTTGTCTTGTACGATGGCAATATCAGGGTTGCGTTCACATTATTGTGGAGGCCTGTGAAGGAATCCATGATTTTGATATAGGATGTGGTAGTTTTCTTGAAAATATTTAGAGTCTGAAATTGGATTTTGGAATGTTTAATAAAGCAGTTGCAATGGATTGAAATTCCTTTATGTTAAATGAATGGACCCATAGCTTCGCTTCCGTGATGTCCCTAATTATTCTTGCATTTAGGTTGGGAAGTCCTGTAGTATTTGTTGTTTGTTTTGTACATCAAAATCTCTATAGAGAAAGAGTTCATTTCTTGTAGCAATGTGAGAAATCGATGACCTATTATTTGAGTGTTTGATTGAGTCATGAGACTTGTAATATTTACAAAATAACCTAACCATGCTTATGGCAGGCAGTTCAAGAGGCCTTCTGCTGCAGAGTTGTCCGATTTTGGCTGTTTTGTTGTGATGGCTTGTGGAGTTGCTCTTTTATCACAAACAGGTGTAGTAAGGAAATGCTTTTTATGACTATATATGCTTTTCATCTTCTATTGTTTCATCACTTCTGATTTCTGATAGATTGGTGGCATAGATATAATATGCTCCCATTTTATCTAGGATTTACATTAACTTCCTTTTGATTTTTTGGTACCTCAGATATCAGTCTTATATATCACATGATTCGTGGTCAAGGAACAGTAAAACTCTACGTGGTGTACAATGTGTTGGAGGTGAGAAAGTTGCATGAAGTATGAATTACATCTTAACTGCGTGAAGTTTGAAGATCACCTTAACTGATTGCTGGATTTCTAGGAATTAACTTTGAAATTAGAACTGAAACAAACATTCAGTTTCAACTGATGCATAATATTTATCCTTGCTGTTATAGATTTAGAAGGAATGCTTCATGATTAGTGTTGCCTTACTACTAGGAACGGACATCGGGAGGATTACTAGAATGGTTTCTTAAGAAGACAGGAATGATATTAGTTTATACCAGCACTGAAAATAATATACTCAGAAATCTTTGGAGGGATGTGCAGCAAAAAGACTGTTATCCAAGTTAAAATGAGTGGCTTTCTTAAATTTGAAATTCTCAACCATGTCCTGAGGTCTAGCTTAAGTAGTGAAGGGATGGAATGGGGTTATAGGAGGTTCCAGGTTCAAGTCTCAATGTGGAAAAAAGAAAGATTTGAAAATTTCAACCAGATAAACATGACTTTTTTTTATCTAGGAAGAGATTAATGTTATAAACCTAAAATTCGTTTAAATGACAAGAATTACATGATCATCAGCCTTATACCATAATCAGAATTTTTTTCTAGTGATCTAAAGCGCTCTAAAATAACTCGCTAGGTCTCCATTTGAATCTTTGAAAATCTGAAGAAGCAAAGAAGGGAGAGGAAAAAGTAAATGAAAGAAAAATTGGCAATTTTGAGCTAAATATTTTTCTTCTTCACTCTTTCATGTTTGGAATCTTAGATTAGAGAATGGAAATTTAAAAATCTTAATCCATTTCATATATTCATCATCAGAGCCGGATTATTTTTAAAATAAGAATATAAATAAAGACTCTGTTGTTATAAAAATGAAACCTCACTCTTGTCCTATCTTACACATGGTGTTATGATTTTTATTTTATTAGACACAAAATATTTATTAATTATAGATAAAGTCACATGGTATTATGATTCACTTTCATTTCCATGCTAGTTTCATTCTATTTACATATCAAAAGACACTCCCAAGTCAAACTTTATTCACTTTTTAGAACAAACAATAAAGGTTTGAAAATATTCAAAATTTTGAACATTTTTTACTATATTTCATTTTACAATCAGGTAAACTTCACACTCAAATTTCAAACCTCTTATAGCTGAAAGAGAGCACCTCCCAATTACTAAAAAGTTCTTAAGCCTATGTAATAGTGAACAGATATATTATCAGTCCAGGAAAGCAGTGATAAATAGGGTTAGGTGTGTTTGAAATTAAATAACCTTACACAAGTTCCTAAAGGTTGTGATGTCCTCAGTTTAAAAGTCTTAGAATGTCCCCACAGGTTGTGGTACTCCAAGGCCACAGCTAAGAACCTTTACCTTCTTATTGAAGACACTAACAATAGATTGCGCTACCAAAACTTGAAATAGACTGTCTGTTAAGCCACCTAATAATTACCTGTTAGAGAAGGTTGTCCAACATTGACCTGAAAGAGAATCACTGATTGCCTATGCAGTGGTGTAAACAGATTTTTCCACTATCCATTAAACTGATGTTATCTACCCAGATGGAGGATAGGATATTTGACCAGGCTTTTTTTCACAGAATTAATTTTTATAAGACCTTTGGGTTAAAATCTAAAAACACGCTTCTTGTACCCCTGTTACAGATATTTGATAAACTGTGCCAAAGCTTTGGTGGAGATGTGTTGCAGACTCTATTCAATACTGCAGAGGGACTTGCAAATTCCACACCAGAAAACATAAGATTCTGGATCTGGAGATTCATTTCTGACCAAGCATTGGCTGTGGCTGCTTCCAATATCCTTAGTCTGGACTGATCCCTCATTATTTATCATTGTTATCTAGATTATCTTCAAATTTGGCTCCTTAACTATTTGTACTTGTTCATTCATTCGTCTTATTAGCTCAGGCAATTACTTTATCAACTTGTATCGTTGCTCATAATAATGCTTTGCTGGCTTTGCTGGTATCAAATAACTTCGCTGAGATAAAAAGCAACGTGTTTAAGCGTTTTAGTAAAGATAACATCCACAGTTTCCCGATACTATGGTGAGTTAATTCTTTATACTTATTCTCATAATGCCTTCTTGAGAATATCTTTGGATGATATTGTTCTTTGCAGTGTATTAACTTTTAATTATGTTTGAGACTCTCTAATAAATAAAATAAAGTCAACTTCCCTTGTTCACATGGCTTTTGTTAAGTTTATCATCACCTCAAGTGTTTGTAAATAGACACATTCATATTATTTGTCAAATAACATGACATATTTGATAATAATGTTGGTACTAGCCAATATATTACAAAATTAAAAGTATTAAAAAAAAATAAAAAGTTCAAATTGAAACAGTTTTGAAATTAAGTTTTTTGTAAGAACCAAGAGGTCAGGAATCATAACTTGGTGGATATAACTTCTTGATCTCCCAAGTTTAGATGCATGGGTTCAATCCTTGGTTCAGCCACTTTGTACAAAGATGCTGGGGTTTAAATTTATTATGAGTCAAACGTGCTAGAATCATGGTAACAGGATATACACTGGATAATATCCTTACTGAAACAAGAGCTTATAATGCAACTTTTGCTTCAATCATAATTGTTTTATGGCCTTTGCTTTAATTGTTCATATTTCTTCTTATTTTCATTTGTGTGGTTCCATTCGTGTCATGCAATTTTTTTTCAGAATTGCTCCCTACCAGATTCATGCAGTGTGGAGAGATTTCACATTTCAGCATTTGTCCTCTTTGTTTTAGCTCAAAATATTCTAGAGGCTGAGGGTCCCTGGTGTGAAAGCTTCCTATCTGTAAGTTTAGCTGAAAAGGATTTTTTTAAATAAAAGAACGCTCTCTTGCATAACCTATTAGTTTCTACTATATTTATATATATTTTCTCTTGCAGAATGCTCTACTGGTTTATATTTGTGAAATGGCTATTGATATCATCAAACATTCATTCATTGCCAAATTCAATGACATAAAGCCCATTGCTTATTCTGAGTTTCTTGAAGACCTTTGCAAACAGGTATCTAACCAGCCATCAAATATTTTTTTTTCTCGCAAATGTCATATTGATTTGTATAGTAAAAGCATTGCCCTTCTTGCGTTCCTGGATTGTGGTTCCACTATTGCACTTGGTTTTTGCATCCTGTGTAACAGTTGAGGGTTACAAACATTTGTTTGCTTCAATGGAAAAGGAGAGAATAATACTTAGGAGTTCATTATGTATAGTTATTTGTTGGGGGGACCATTGGCATTACTAACATTTGTTTGCTTTAATGGAATAAAATAGAGTACAATGATTAGGAGTTTATTATGTATAAATACTTGTTGGGGGGACCATTGGCGTTACTAACATTTGCTTTAATGGAATAGTACAGAGTTTAATAATTAGAGTTTGTTATGTATCTATACTTGTGTGAAATCGTTATCTGGGTGTGGATGGGAAGCTACCAGACAATCAGAGCCAGTCCATCTTGAATCTGGCTTGGGTATCTCAATTGGGTATATGTTATTTAGCTTTTTTTGAATAAAAAAGAATAATATATTGATTTTCTTTACTTTTTAATGCTTAATAGAGAAATAAAACATTGCAAGAACGAGCAATCCCACACTTAAAACAATAAAGTGCTATTGAGTTTTTAAATTCTATTTAGAATTAAGTAACAAACAAACAAACAAGCAAACACCACCTTTTTTAAGTTTTGGTAAAATAACTTAATATTGCTGCATAAAATTAAAAATTACTTGAAAGTTACAGTAAATCTACTCAACAATTTCAGCATTATTTAAATCAAAATGCATTAAGTTCTCCCAACATCCTACAGAAGTCTACACTCAGTCCATAGAGATTGATACACTTCAGACTCTGTGACTTTGCACCTATGGAAATACATATTCTTCCTGTGTGAAGATCAGAGACTGACTTGTTTCTGTTGGAAAGGTTGATGAATATAATGTGCTCAGTTTGACGGCATGCTGAAGAAGAAGATGCAGATATGATTAAACAATTGGTTGAAATTAAGGGATAGACTTATCTATGGGGTTTAGATGATCAATTTGTTTAGTATCTCCCCTTTTTCACAGTCTGCTCATGTTAGGTTCTCAATATATTATGGTGCACCGATGACATTTATTTCAAGTGATTCTCAGCCTCAGAGCACAACAATGTTATCAGATGACTCTCTGTTCAAAACCCATAAGTTCAGTTTAAGAGTTTGAATTTGTATAAATCAATAAACTCAAATTTCATGATAACCCATTACTGATCTTCAGTTTTTAGATTGAAACCCAACTGATCACAGACATCTTTCCTCGCCACTGCTCTCAATTCTGCCAGATGATCCTTATCTTCCCAGATCCTGAATGATCAAACTGATTTATGTAATATTTTTCCCACTCCTTTATCTCTCTGGCTCCAGCTTGTGTGGTAAGTACTAGTTCTCTCGTTTTGCTTTTGCATTTTTGTCATTTATCTCCATGTATTCAGACTCCCCTCCCCTCATATTTCAAAAGTTATGAGCCTTCATGAAGAAGCAAGCTACTACAAAGTCAGAAACATGTTTTTTGTGTACAAGAAAAATTATGTTTTAGAATGGTCCGTATATTGACCAGCATTGCCCATATTTTGGATCATTTTGACTGAAGTTGAGACTGAAATTTAGCTGTCTTCCAGGTCATTCGGGTGTTGACTCCTGTATATGCTGCTCATCTGCCTTACAATCCCCTTCCATGGAGGCTCTTTTGGATTCTCCTCTTATCCGCAATGACCTATATCATGCTTGCAAGCCTCAAGATGATAATAGGCATGGGCCTAAGAAAACATGCCACTTGGTATGTAAATAGATGTCGGAGGCGGAAACACCATCTTCACACTGACTAAAACAAGATATAAATGCATATTATCTAGCTGGCCCATAATTGATTCCCCAGTTTTCTGCTTGTAAAATCCCCATGGGATCAGCGTCATCTTTGAACTGGAGCAGCAGGATGCAGAAATGTTGACGACGACCTAAACACAAGCCCTGAGCATCCTTGCTCTCTGGTTATAAATTTTCGAATTTCACATAGTTCTCGTTCCAATTTTGATACAGTTGCTGGTACCAGACATCTCTCTCTCTCTCTCTCTCTACACACAAAAGGAAGGTTATAGGGATACAATTCTACGGCATAAGGTGCCCTCTCCTGCCTACAAAGCAAAAATGTTCGTGGATCGAATCCATGTCTCTAGTTGGATATTTCTCAAGACAAATCTTAGAGTTTATGCAGAGGTAGTTGACTTCATTGAACTTTCCCCACCCTATTCTACGTTCTTTCATATATGTAGCTGCGGCAGACCCAAATCATAAATCTTAAACTTTTTTGTTGGTCTTATTTCGTTTTAGGAAGGTCTATTGTTCTAGGAAAATGTAATCAAATATCTAGTAAAAGATAAAATAAATAAAATCAGAAATTTTAAATTAAAAAAAAAAAAATTGTTCGGTATTAGTAAATATAATTAAAATTTTATATGTTTAAATTATTGTGTAAATGTTACAAAAAAATTCTTAGTTATGTGTGTGTGTATATATATAAAAGCTATTCTAAGAACATTTTGTCTTCTTCTTTTTAAAAGAAAATTAAAATAAAAACTACTTTCAAATTAAAACTTTACAAAAGCATGTTTTTAAGACTCTTTTCAATTCCTTACGAGTTACGAGAAAGTTATTTCAATTACGGCCACAAACAATGCCTAAACGTGCTCGTTGAAGCAGCGTCTTATCCAATGACCTCATTTTTCACTTTCGGTTATTATTTTTATTTATAAATTAAAAAAAAAAAAAAACAAAACAAAACAAAACATAAAAAAACCCTTCTGAGGGAGTGTGAACATCATTTTAGAACAGGGCCAAAGAATTTGGACGCTCAGAAATCAAAATGAACGCCTTCCAAGCAATTCAGCCGAACTATTGTCCGTGCTCAAGTATCGTCCCCATCCCTCCAAAAAGCGAAAAGCAAAAGCTCCATCTTCATGTCTGCGTGGTGGGCGATGGGCCGAAAACATAAACCTTCCTAATAATAGTAATAATTACAATCACACAAAATATTGTATTTTTTTCTTAAAATTATCATATTTAAGTTTTTTCAACCCTCATGTCAATGCATTTGCTTTTATTCAAAATCCCATGTGAATACAACGTCGTTGATTTGAAAAACAAATAAACAAACAAAATATGTTAATTTTTTAACTTATATTTACCATATGGTACATTATTATAATACTATCATCTTTTAGGAATTCCAGCCTAGAACCTCTCATAAATCCAATTCACTTTTTTATTGAGCCAGGCCTTCAGAGCTGTTTTTTAATAGATGTCTTAGTTATTTTCAATTATATTATTTATTTTATTATAATTATTTTCAAAATAAATATATAATTATTAGAATTAAAATAAAATATTATATCTACAAGTTTTTTTTTAAAATTCAAAAGATAAAAATACGTTGTAAAACCATCAAAGCAAACTAATAAAGATTCCCAGATCACGCTAAGTTTTTAATTTTCCTTCGCCCATCGTCCCTTGACGAAAGTCTCAGCAATCGAATACCTTACAAGAGAAACACCCATCATGGTCCTAAGCAGTTTCTTAAAAGACCTGATTCACCATTAGAAAATGCGAATACTCCCCAAAGAAGATACGACACGCACTCAAGCCAAAGATTTTAAGCTCATACAGACATAAATTTTGCTTTAGGTTTAAGATTAGTTCAAGTAGCCAAAGCTTAGCGGGGAGAACATCACCGATGAGGATATGCTCGAAAAACTTTAATACTTTTCACGCCACGTGCTCTGCACAAAGAATATGTAGAGCGCTCTACTTACTAAATATTACGACCGACAGATGTCTCCCCAGGGTCGAAAAGAATAACGGGCTTTACTAAAAATCATTAATCTCGTCCTACTGGCGTCTAAAGCATTTCACAAGAATGTTACAGATCCCATAGCAACAAACAAGGGCACAAAAATCCAGCCGACCATGTGAAAGCGATCGAGACGCATACGGTCGGCGGGCACGGTCATGGTAATAATTCCGCACATCATAACACCGGTCCCTTCAAAAATAAGCAAAGGCGAATTCCAATCAAGGGAAGTTCGCCAAAATCCACGTGCAACCACCGCCGCAGCAGATCACCAACGCCAACAAGATAACACCGCTATGTATGCTGCAAGATGTTTTCACGGCCACACTATCGCACGACCAAACATTTCCATTGATCTCTACCAAGCCTCAATCAAAGACAAAAAGTGAATATTGAAGTCAATTTTTGATGATGATGGTGATGGTGGAGTGGATTTGACCCACTTTGATGTTTCTGATTTTTTTGAGGATCCCATTGAAATATTTCCCATCTAATTGGTGATGGGCATGTCAATTTGATTAGCTTTATATTTATTTTCTTATGTAATTCCTTTCCAATACGTAACCTTTCAATGTTTCAGTACTATTTCGCTTTTATTAATCTCTAAACCTTATTTTTATATATATCTTTTGAAGAAACATGGATGCCTCTACCACTGACACTGAGTCAAAATCACTCCAGATATTCTGGTTCTGCCAGACCATGCTACAACTCATTCTATTCTCCAATAAAGAAGTATTTTTCCAATTAACATTAGCCCCTTCTAATGTGTTACTACTATTTCCTAGCCTCGTCAACCTAATCGAGGGCTCCAGTGAGAGCCTGTTATTCTACCAGTGGCACTATTCTCCACCTTCAAGATGTCCTTTATTCCAATCTAATCCAAACGCAATTTACTGGTTTTAAAGATATTCGCCGGAATCGATACCATCTAGAAACAATGAGCAATGAAACTATCGAATTTCTCCCTCATTACCGCAACTCATGATGGCAAAAATGTATTCTGGAAAAATTGCGATAATTAGAATGTGGTTTATATCTCACCACCATTAACACTATTGAATCTTATGCAATTTTGAACCCGAAGTTCAGTAACTCAACCCCCATCGGTCTATGGCATGAACGACTTGGTCATCCAGGCACCTTAATGCTTAGGCATATACTTCACCGCCTATCGGTCATTCCGACCACTCGGTCATATATCCAAATATACCGGGACATAACCGGCCTTGCTTGTATTCAAGGAAAGTTTATCACTCGACCTTCTTCCCCAAAGTCGATTGCGACACTCTCAATTTCTAACGTATTCAGAGACATTACTGTATCTATCGACCAACCAGCGGACCCTTCGCTACTTTATGGTTCTTGTTGATGCATCCACCGCTGGGTCTCACGTTTGCCTTCTTCTACTATAACTCGCTTACGCTTCTCGTTTACTTGCACAAATTATCAAACTCCGCGCATTTTCCCCCCGATCATCCTATTAAGACTATCCGTTTGATAATGCCGGTGAATTTTCTTCTACGCCTTTCTTCATGACTATTGCATATCCTCGGGTATAGAGGTTTAACATCCTCGTTGTCATACCCATACTCAACGGACTAGTCGACCTTTCATTAAGCATTTGCAAATAGATTACTAGACCATTACTCTTAAGAACCAAATTATCTTATCTACTTAAAGTATGCTCTAATGTTATCGGTAATTTAACTGCTCTTCGCACTATTTTCCGCTGTTTCACCACACGTTTCCTTACAAATTGTTTGATGGTCCCAACCAAATATTTCCCATTTACGTGTCTTGCTGCGCAGCTTTATGTCTTTATTCCTCCAAACAACGTTCTAAAAATGGGTCCTCAACGAGACTCGGGTATTTATGTAGGTTTTCTTTTCTCGCATTGATTATCCATTACCTTGAGCCTTTAACAGAGAATCTTTTACTCGCCTCGCTTTGCAGACATCACTACGAACTGTTTTCCCGCCTATTAGGAAGATAAGCCAAATTTAATAAATCGGCGTGAAATTACTTGGAATATAACAACATCATTGTTGCATCTTGATATCCGCATTAAAGTCACCAAATCTAGAAGCTCAAAGAATCATTCGCTATTGCAGGATCTTGCGCATCACTCACGATGCTTTCACCGATCCGAATAAAGTAATAAAGTCACATAGCTCCGGAACTATTAATGCACTAAAGACATACCGGGATCCCCATAGGGATCTGCGGAATGCTATAACCAGTACATCTAAACCACGTCTAAAACGTGGAAGACCGATCGAATCTAAAGATTATTTCCTAAGGAAAAGAAAATCTAATAAGTTGCTTACTCCTGTAGAGTACAATTTTGATGAAATTGCTCCTGAAGAGCCTATTACAATACAGTTAGCTCATGTTGAGTCAAACACATTACAAGGGTTAAAGGAAACAACTACAAGAGTGGCAAATATAACTGACTAATACACAACAAGAAGAGGATTCCTTATAAATTATAAGTAACTGCTGAGAAATATGGGACCTAAGATGATACTCTTGTCAATACGCTTTTCTTTCCAAGTAAATCTAAGGGCATCATGCAAAATAACGATGATCGTGAGCCAAATCAGAATGAATGTCAAATCGATATGATTGGGAAAATGGAAAGAAGCAATTTAGGCAGAACTAGAATTGTTTACTAAAAGGAGGTATTTGAACTAAAGAGTTCCAACACCTAAAAATGTTAAGCCCGTCGATATGTATGGGTCTGTGACGAAAAGAAATGAAAATAATGAAATCGCACGATATAAAGCCTCGCCTTGTTGCAAAAGGTTTTTCACAAAGACCCAAAGATTGACTATGAGGAGACATATTCACCAAGTTAGAATTATTTCAATTCACCTTTAGATATTTAATACATTGAAGCGCCGTAATAGTATCGGAAATGCATTTGATGGATGCTGTCACGTTGATACGAATGATCCATGATAAGCAGGATATACATGAAAATCTCCTGGCGATTTACATTGCCAAGAAAATTTTCAAAATCACGCAGATGTATTCAATTAAAGTTGTACGACTTATATGGACTCAAACAACTGGCCGAATGTGGTACAATCGCTTGAGTACATACTTATCGAAAAGAAGGATATGTACCACCCAATCCGCCCATGTGTATTTATCAAGAAAACAGAAGTCGGGCCAATAATTATAAAGAAGATATGTACGATTTAATCTATCAGGACCCTCGAAGGGCTTCTAGAAACCGGCTAATTATTTAAAGAAGGAATTTGAGATGAAAGATCTAGGTAAGACTAGATATTGCCTCGGCCTGCAGATCGAGTATTTCTCAAATGGCATTTTTGTCCATCAATCAACATACAATGAAAAAGTCCTAAAGCGCTTTTACATGGACAAAGCCCATCTCCTTAACTCCCCTATGGTTGTAAGATCCTCGGAAGGGATAAAGACCATTTATCCAAAGAAGAGAATGAGAAACTCCTCGTCCGTATACCATACTTAAGTGCTGAGCACTAATGTATTCAGAAATCACACAAGGCCGACATACCTTTTCAATGAACTCGCTTGCAAGATATAGCCTCACGTCTACCTAGGCATTGGAATCAAGTAAAACATTTGCTTCAGATACCCTCCTGGAAACAAGTGATATAGGGCTCTTTTATTTCAAAGTACCAAAACCGCAGTTACTTCGGTTACACTCCGATGCAGATGCCTTTCTGGATCCCCATAAGGCCTGATCAATCAGATGGGCTGTCAGGGCGATACTCGTTTCTCTTGAGATCCGTTACAAACCATGAGGCAAACTCACTTCTCCCCCCTCCCCCCCCCCGCTTGATGGAAATCATCAATATAGTCCAATTGAGCTTAAAACGATTCCCCGGCGAACTAATATCATCCAAAACTCATGACCCATTATATGACCAATCAGCATTGCAATCATGGAAGAAATTCCCAATATCATAGCTGGATGATCCCTCAAATCCTGAAAGGAAAATCTCACCACTAGAAGTGGATTGATATTGAGGTAAAATGGAAAGTATGTAACACCCCGAAATATACCCTAGTCGTTTTCGACATGTTTAGGGTATTTAGTAAGCCTAATTTGACTGTTGCATAAGTTAAATGCGAAACACGGGAACGAGAGACCCGGAAATTTACAAGATTTAAGGGTAAATTTGTAATTGGTCCAAAAAGGGGCTTAAAAGTCATAAATTGAAGAGACTATGGGCCAAAATGAAATAATGGTAAATTGAAAGCCAAATAATAATGAGTTGAAGGGCTAAGTGGCAATTAGAGAAAAAGCTAACCCAAAATGGGTTTTTGATGGCCAAACAAGGCCTTAGCTAACATGGGAATTTAAAGACCAAATTGGTCTCATTTGGGGAGAGCTCCAAAACGTGAAGAGGGAAGAAAGAAGAGAGGAGGAAAAGGAAGAAGAAGGAGAGAGACTGCCAAACAAAGCCTACTATGTATGGAAACCTCACCTCGTTTAGAATCCTATGAGATTTTGGCATGGGATCCTGGTTTTGTAGGAATATTATCTTCCCCAAACTTAAAGCCTTGCTAGGTTTCATATTAACCCAAAAATTTATGTCACTCAAGGGGGTAAAACCCATATGGCACAAGTAGCCAAGAAACCCTCTCACATGAATCTATGTTTAATGTAGAGAATTGAGTTAGGCTTGTAAACAACCCCAACTAATCCTCATGTCTTTGGTAGGTATGGGTTATAACCCATATTAGAAGGGGTTTTGGGAAGAAATCCATGATGGATTTTTGAAGAGTATATGAAATTGGAAAGAGGAATGGAATAGAAAGTGATTCGTGATTTCGAAAAGGATTAGGATGTGTTGATGCATAGAAGATCGGGACTGTAAACATATGGAAAAATGGGGAGAAAACACCCATTTCCGGCATTCTCTGCGTCTTCTACTGAGACTTAAGTTCCACCAGAGAACTTTCCTATTCCGGGTCGATTTCGCCAAGTCCTGCGCTCTAGAAGTTAAGTCCACCGGTGGACCCGTTTCCGTTTTCCAAATTTCACCGCCAGATTTCGCCATAACTTCCTCATTTCTTATCCGATTCGAGCGATTCAAGCTTTATTACGTAAAATAGACTTCAAGGAGAACCAAACTTTAAGAGAAGGTAAGACCTCCAACTTCTGACTCTATGGCTTCAGCAACCACTAAAGTGAGGCTATGTGCAAGCCCATTTCCTGCATAAGTTGATCATAGCGTAGTCCGAGTTGTTTCGGACGTATCTTGAGTTCCTAGCATTCGAATTGGGTGATTCCAGCTGGAATAGAACCCCTAATATCTTATCTTTAAAGGAGCAAGGTAAAGATCCGGTGCGGTCAAATATCAAGACAAGGCACCGAACCGACAAATATTTCAAACTGTCCCTCTGAAACTCCAGAAACCGACTAGTTGGCATGAAAATGCCATAACTTGAGCTTTACGATCCGAATGGATTTGACTCCACCCGGGCAAAGTAGATTCATAAGAATGCAAAAATACGAATAAGGTATGATTACATGCTCATCTATACCTACAAAGATATGGAATAATGTATATGACATGAACGCATAAAGTGGCTAACAATGGCCCATTATAAGATAGTAAGTTACCGAACTCATATAGTCAGAAACTACCTAAGACCGCTTATTAAACGACACAAGACTCCTGGTCCCGATTAGTGCTCCTAAGACTCCCGAATAGTACTTCTGCATTCCGACCAGCTTCTAAGACTCCCCGATTAGTACTTCTAAGATCCCTCGATTATGCTTCTCAAGACTCCCTGGATTGCACTTCCTAAGACTTCGATCAAGGCTACCAAGACTGCTCGATTAGTGCTACTAAGACTCCCGTCCCTATGCTAAGGCACTCCTGACTTGACTAATGCTACGGCACTTCCGCATCAGATAGTATCTTCGGGCATTTGAAGCCAGGCCGGTCTTACTCATTCCGTGACACATCGTGTCTAGGAAGTCAAACAGCTATATATGGATAAATCATCAGGTTCCTCAGAGTACCCATGGGTACTCCCGCATCCGACAAGTCCCGGGACTGCATAAGTCCCCCGTAGTACCTACGTACTCCCGCGTATCTAAATAAGTCTCAGAGTACCTACTCGGTACCCCCGTATCCGACAAGTTCCGGCTCTCAGATCCTGACTGTCAGTGAAGACCTACCCGGTACTCCCCGAGATCCGACATAAGTCCCGTCTCCGACAGTTCCGTAGTACCTACTTACTCCCGTATCCGATGTCCTCCTCGCATCCCCGAACAAGTTCTCAGAGTACCCACTCGTACCCCGCATTCAACAAGCTAGTTCCCAGACCGACCGTTCTAGCACTCCACGTACTCCCGCATGTGATTAAGTTCATTCCTCGTGATTCAATAAGTTCCAGAAGACTCAGTAAGTACCCCGTAATCACGAAGTTCCGCAGTACCCACGGTACTCTTGCATCCAGATAAGCTCAAATAGGCATTTTACCGTGCCTCGTGATCAGATTACATAAGTTCAAGAGTACTACTTCTGCACTCTTTATTCAGTACCTACGTACTTCGTGATATGATAAGTCCCTGTGATTCTGGATCCGTTTCAGAGTACCTACGGCACTCTCGCACGGATTAAGTTCTATCCCCGTAGATTCGATCCTGCTCGTAGTGCCCACGGCAAATTCCCCATCCGAACAAGTTCCGTCTCAGATCCGATCCGCTCAGAAATCTACGTGGCACCCGTATCCCACAAGTCCCGTCTCAGATATGCTCTCGAGTGCCCACGTACTTCAGACTGATGGTTCTCAGAGTACCTATGGGTACTCCCGCTCGATTAACTCCCCTGCCCCGTATAAGCTGGCGTAGTACCTACGTACTCCAAGATTCGAATAAGTTCCGCTTCTCATTAACCCTCGTATCGAATATGCGTCCCGCCTTTGACGAATCTTGAAGCACTCTACGTGCCCCCAGATCCGGCAAGTTCTCGTCATGTATCTCGATGGTTCGTGAGTACCCCACTCGCTCTTGTATGCTGATTAAGTTCGGTAGTACCTAATGGGTACTCTTGTATCGCAAATGCGGGCTGCTCGTAGTACCTACGAAATTTCTTATCCGTAAGACGTAAAGATAAGATCCGTGCGAGGTATATGTCTCGTAAGATCAAGAGGTTCCAAGATAAGATATCTTCCTTCAGAAGACATGTATAAGATCTGAAATACATGTCCAAGTTCTGTAAGACCAGTGTAAGTTCCGTAAGACCAAGATATAAGTTTTGTAGTACTTTACAAGTACTTCCGTATAAAGAATAAGTTCGCAATATCGCATACGGCTCCGTGACTCGGCGATACCACGTACTCCTTCGCACAAGGGTAAACTCCGTAATATAAGGATAAGTTCTATAACTTCCTACGGAGTCCCTAAATGAATGTGAGTCTGCTTGGAGTAAGTAGAAGTCCCGCATAAGATAAGTTCAGAATCCCAATTCGAGTCTGATTGAAAATAAGTTTGTTAAGTATAAGTTCTCAGAATCCAGCCAGATCCCGTCAAACATAAGTTTGTTATAAACATAAGTTCTGCATAAGACAGAGCTAAATTCCCTAATGGAGATCCGAATAAGAGTAAGCTCGTTATAAGAAAGTACCAGATAAGTTCTGGCAATATAAATTACATAAAATTTATATTATCTCCTGGTTGTTTTATGCATTAAATGTGTATATGCATAAGACACATAAGCCCCACTAAGCGTAAAGCTTAGCACCTGCTTTAACTGCGGTAGGTACAGGAGAAGACATCTGAAGACTTCCGCATACAGCTGGGCCAACACACCAGGAAGGGTTCACTACATGTAGGTTCCGTGCTCTGATTTGTAAATAAGAAGTTTTGTATTTGTAAATGTGACTCGGCTTATACGACATATAATATTTTGAATAGTTATAAGATGTGTGGGCCATACCCACAGTGCCGCTTGGCTTTTAAAAAAAAATCGTAAGAAATTCCCAGATTGGGTCTCGTCTCTAAAATCTGGCCAGTGGGACCAAAGTACATATGGGAAAAACCTTTCAAGAACCATGAGAATAATTGTCCTAGATATTGTATGAAAGAGCATTGGTCACATACCTGTTGTATGGCCAAATATTTGGCCAACCTTTAGCAAATATAATTCTACCAAATGGAACTAGGTTCCATATCAATGATGCATTATATTCTAGCAAATCCACAAGGAATTTGCTCGGCTTTAAAGATATCCGTAGAAATTGATATCATATTGAAACTATGAATGAAAAGTACTACAAATGTCTCACATTAATTTATTGTTTATGACAAGAAAATTATAATGGAAAAACTCTCAAAGATTCTCCTCTGTGCTGATATCATACAAATATAAAGCCTATCGAAATATATCGCCGTGGAACTAAAGTTCAATGACCCAAAGACTTTTGTTCTTTGGCATGACATACTAGGTCACCCTAGGTCCTCAATGATGTGGAGAATCATAGAACACTCACATGGGCATCCACTAAAGAATCAAAAGATTCTTTTGTCCAATGAATACCCATGTGCTGCTTTCTCACAAGGTAAATTGATAGTCAGACCATCAATTAACAAAGTCACATTTGAGTCACCGATCTTCTTCATAAAGAATACATGAGGACATATGTGGACCTATCCATCCACTATGTGAATCCTTTCCTAAGCATTTTTATGGTCTTAATAGATGTCTCTACTAAAGTGTCACATTTTTATCTTATTTCTCGGCAAGAAGGTGTCGCTTTGCTGTGCTCATCTCACAAATGATTAAATTACGAGCCTAGTTTTCGGATTATCCAATTAAGACTATTAAACTTGACAACACCGGTGGGTTTACCTCCCAAACATTTACTAACTATTGCATGTCAGTTGGAATAATTGTTGAGCATCCTATTGCTCATACTCATACCTAAAACGGTTTAGCAGAGTCTCTCATCAAATGTCTTCAATTAATAGCTCGACCACTGCTAATAAAAACCAAATTGTCGACTTCTACTGAGGGGGATGCTATTATACATGCTGTAAGCTTTGTCCATATTTAACCAACAACGTATCATGAATACTCCCCTTCACAACTTGTACTAGGCAAACAACCAAATATTTATCACTTACAAATCTTTGGTTGTACGGTCTATATACCAATTACACCTACACAACGCACTAAAATGGGTCCCTAACGAAGACTTGAGATTTATGTAGGTTTTGATTCTCCTTCTATCATAAGATATTTGGAACCCTTAAGAGGAGATGTTTTTAGAGCCAGATTTGTAGATTGTCATTTTAATGAAATTGCATTCCCACCATTAGGGGGAGAAAAGTCGATTCTAGAAGAACAACGAGAAATTACTTGGAATGCATCCACATTATCTTATTTAGATCATCGTACAAATCAATGTGAATTAGAAGTTCAAAGGATCATTCATTTACAGAATCTTGAAAATCAATTACCATATGCTTATCGATATTAAAACAGCTTATTAAAGCCTACATATCCTGGATCGGCAAAACTCCAAATATTGATCGATGTCCCCGAAGGACAATTAGCAAATAAGTCTAAAATAGCCCGACGCTGCGGGGAGACCTAATGACTAAAGATATAACTCCCCGTAAGAGGAGAACAATTGATATTCCTCGAAAGGTACATGATAAACAAAAGACCCCTGTAAAGGCATATGGTAAACAAAAAACCCCTTAACTGGTATATGGTGAACAAGAGGCCCTTATAGAGGCATATATTGAACAAAAGACCCCTGAAGAGGTTCGAAATAAAGAAATAGCCCTTGAAGAGGCACAGGTACCTGAAAATTTTGAGATCTCAATACCTGTGTGGTACAATAGAGAAAAATGGGATCAAATAAAGTTATTATCAATAATATTTTCGTTTCCAAATGGCCTTAGACATCATAAGAAATGATGAGGATCCCGAACCACAAAATGTGGAAGAATGTTGAAATAGAAAATGATTACAAATCGGAAATAAGTTTATGCGCATAATTAAACTTGTTAATGAAGCAAGACGTTGACCAGCTCAAAACACTCCAAAGGTGTAAAGCCTATTGGGTACAGATGTGTATTCAGACGCAAGCCGCAATGAAAATAATGAGATCATAAGATATATAAATTGCGATTGCAGCAATAAGGTTTCTTATGTGACCTGCATTAACTACGAGGAAACATATTCTCCTGTCATGGATGCAATCACTTTCCGCTTTCTAATAAGCTTGACAGTCTCTAAAGGATTGGATATGCATCTCATGGATGTTATCACAACTTATTTATATGGATCCATAGATAATGACATATATATGGTAAATCCCTAAAGGATTTAAATTTCCTGAAGCAAATAATACAAAGCCTCGTAATATGTGTTCAATCAAATTACAATGATCTCTATATGGATCAGCTTAACCGACCTACGTGGGTACAATCTCTGTTTCCGCCGAGTACTTATCAAAGAAGCGGTATGCAAACAACCCATATGCCTCATGGATTTTTATTAAGAAATTAGAAATCTGGATTTTTGTAATTATCAGTTACAGACAAGCCGATGATCTAAATCTTATTAGACTTCGAAGAGCTCACATGAACAACAAAATATTTGAAAAATGAATTTGAAATGAAAGATCTTGGGAAAACAAAATTTTGTCTCGGCCTGTAAATCAATTATTTCCCTACTAGAGTTTTAGTTCATCAATAAGGATATACTAAGAATGAAAATATTTTTATATGGATAAAACACACCCTTTAAGTTCAAGTAATATTTGGGATGTTTCACTGACGTGAAAAATGACCCATTTTGTCCTTGTAAAAAGAGTGAAGAATTACTTGATCTTGAAGTGTCATATCTTAGTGACATTGGTGCACTTATGTATCTTGCTAACTATACTTGCCCACATATTGTTTTTTCTGTCAATTTATTATCCAGGTATAGTTCTGCTCCAACCTAAAGACATTGGAATGGTATCAAGAATATTTTGCGCTACCTCCAAGGAACAACTGATATGGGTCTATTTTACTCAAAGGAATCAGCAAAGAATCGCTTGAATACGTGACGTGAGCATAACCCCTTAGACCCACAAGGCCAAATCATAAATCAGTATGTAGCTTAATTTCAGAATTCGAATCGCTTATTTCACAGATCCCCTTAGTTGTAAACACCTGCCGCCACATCATCGAATCATTAAGAGATTATTGCAATTCACTGACCAAGTCGTGAATGCATATGGATAAGATCGATGATTCTACATATTCAAGAATCATGCAGACTCCCTTTTATTAAAGACAACCGATAACATTATTTGAAGATAAGGCTGCATGCATTGCACAAATCAAAGGAGATATAACTAAACACATTTCTCCAAAGTTCTTTTATACACATGATCTCCCAAGAGTCGCGAACCGATGTTCAACAAATACTCGTCGATAATCTAGCGCATTTATCTACAAAAAGTCATTGTCAACCTAAACATTCAAGAAGCTAATACATAACGCTAACTTAAAGATATCGACATGATGGGGAGCATGCTTATGACAAGATGTTAATGTACTGCACGCTTTTTCCCTTCGTCCAGGTTTTATCCCACTGGGTTTTATTGGCAATGTTTTTAACGAGATAATCATAACAGAGTAGCAAACAATCTACAAACATCATACGAATATCAGACTTTTTTCCTTCGCCCCTGCTTTCCCACCCGAGTTTTTACTAATAAGTGTTTGAATAAGACATATTCTTTACGACTGGGCTATTCAAGCAGAGCGCATATAAATTAAGGGTCATGTGGTGAATGACCACATTAATTATGAGATGAATGATAGACATTATATCAACACGAATGTCCCTTATAGATTCATGAATAAACTTCACTTGTAGTTCATGAACATGTTTTATGGTGGCCACATAACATCATTAAGCAGCTTATTGAAAGTTCTTGCACATGAAGCCTATAAAAGGCCTCTCTCGCTTCTTAGTAAGATCATCTCAATGAGAAGTCTTCTCCCTTTTTCTCTCCCTCCTTTATTCTCCTTAAGTATCTATTTTATCATTCATTTTCTCTTTAGATATATATAAAGAGAATAACATAATTCTCTTTAGCTTTGCCTTTTTTTACCCTATTTTATAACACTTCAGTTTTATTTTCTAGTAATTGTTCTCAATTTTTTTGAAAATTAAACATAATTTAGAAATTCTATGTAGGATATAAAATATCAAAAGAAAATTAATCCATTTTTAATTATTTTTAAAATATGAAAAGAATTTTATTTTATTTTTTAATAAGCTTTGAATTGAAATTGAAATAAGGGAAAACGTAAATTATTTTTTATTTAAATAATAATAATAATAATAGTTTTCATTATTATTCAATTTCCTGAAACTTGATGTATTTGTAGCATATTCACAGGAGAAAAAGTTAATACCAGGGTCAAAGATATACTGCTCGTGCATGAAAAAAAAAAGTTGGGAGATAGGGCATTGCCATACTTTTTTTTGAATAATAATAAGTGAATCTACTGGAGTCAGAGTGCAATAATTTTAAATAATAATAATAATAATAATAATAATAAAATAAAATTGAGAAAGTGAACAAATGTAGAATAGACTGAATTCTGATTGATTTTGACAAAGTGTAGCCAAAACTTGATAACAAAGTCACTGTTTTGTTTCTAATGGATAAATTAAATTAAATATGGAAAAATCAACTTTTCAAACAAATTTGAATTCAAACCCTATGTGATGGAACTCTATCCTATATCTAGCATCTATTAATTTAATGATTTGAATAATATCTATAAATTAAAATTAAAAAAAAAAAGAAAGATAAAAAGAAAACATGGAATAAAATAATTACTGTTTATAGAGGAATGCAATTTATTGAGCATACAAAATAAATAAAAATCAGTAATTCTTATTGATTATTTTTCAGAAATAGAAGAAGAGTACCTACAGTTTGTGTCACATTAAAATGTTTAATTATAAAAACTCTTGTGTATATAATTTGAGTTTACATTATTAAATAATAATTTTACTTTTAAAATATATGTTTTCTTAGACAAATAAAAATTAGTATTTAATAATATAAAACTCTTTATGGTACGAGAAAAAACATTTTATAGCTCAACCCACGTTAAAAACGCTGGGGGAGACACGGAACGGCGCCTCACCTACTAACGGACGGACTCTTGATGCCAAGGAAATCTCGCTGGAGTTGGCGGGAAACCTAAGTGGGCCATGATAGCCACGTGTCATTCTCGGTGGCCTAGGGTTTCTAAATGGGGTCCATGGAAGGGTGGACGGTCAGCACTTCCTCGATTGGTCCGCCCGCCGATCCAGGATTCGACGGCTGTGATGCGTTTTACACCTTTCTGGACTCCCCGGCTGCTGTGGAACCAGGTGCAGGTGTGAAAAGAAATATTGTGAGATCTTCTATTCCATTTTCATTTTTAACTCTCCCTTTTAATTATTTTATTTTTAATTATTTTATTTGATTCTCCGTCTTTCTTACTTCTTTCCTATTTTCATTCCCGGCCTACTCCTCTTCCGCAAGTCGCCGCCATTGGTTCCCATGTTCCTCTGTTACTGTTTTTCTTTATTGATCACTAGAATTGCAGAAACTTTGAAGAACTAAAAATGGTGAGAATTTCGTTTTTCTGAATTCAATCTGTTTGATTGCTTAGAAAACGATTGAGAGAAATTTCTTAGTTTGTTCGGTTCGATGAGCCATTGAAAATGGAGAATTTGGAATTCAGCTGAGTCAAATTTTTGAATGAGACTCTTGCTTGAATTCTCCGTCGTTTCAACTACATTCATTGGTTTTATTGTGGTCTCTTCTTTGAATTTTATGTTTTGTCAATTGGTATTGTAGGTTGGGTGCAGAATCCTGCTAAAGAACAAAACAGATTGGCTAGAATGCCTTCTTCGCAGCATTCTTCATTGCCGTCGATCACCGCAATCTCTGGAAGTGAAAAAATGTATTTGCCATCGACTGTAATCTTTGCTTCTGTAAGCACTGTGTTTCTTCTTCTGGTCATTACCTCCATCGGCGCCTTCAGATCTGCAAATATGTCTATCAGGATGTCGTTCGTCTCCAAGAAATGCAGCAACATCTTGATTGTTCTAAAATTCAGGTTATTATGAATCATAATTTTCTGTCTGATTGTGAATTGGTTGCTTTTCTTTTGTTGTCAACATGAATTTCATTTGATGAGTTTTAGACTTTGAATTTTGGTAATGTTCTTTTGATATCCCGAAAATATTTAATATGACACAAAAAGGAAATCCGATTAACCTCTATCTAATATCTTCTTTGTTTGGTTATCATCAAATTAGTTGAGAATTAATCTTTCTAGTCTGTTTTCATCTATTAGTTGTGGCTAGGTTTTTATTGATTTATCGTGGAATGTCAAGATCTTTAAACTAAAAAATTTGTGGCAAATTCATAAGGTTATCTGTTTTTTGCATCATGATAAAATCAATTTTTTATGACCACTGTTTCATCTTGTTTTTGTGGCTTTTTTCTTATATTACTGATCAAATCAATGATATATCCGTTGTGCAACCTTTATAATTAATATCTAGATTACTTTTTTTGAATTAATGAATCCATAGATCATGTATTTCATTTCACTGGATCTGAAATTTGTTTGTTGGATATTGAACTCATTAACTGGCGGTTTAATTGGTAATATTTTCATCCTATAAGCTTCTTTCATTAATAAATATTTATTTCTGTGTTATGACTAATGAATTAATCAATATAATTTAGTTCATATTCTATTTTTTCTTTTTGTGGGCTTAATCTTTTTGAATTTGAAGTCATTAAATTTATTCTAATTTGTAGCATTTTATCTTACTGTTAACAATGATTGTTATCTTTTTAATGTCACGTTCATCTCTTTTTTCATTAATGACCTTAACTTTCATCCCTTACTTCTGGCTGTTTAATTGATTACTTGTACTATAACTTATATATTTGATTAGCAGACATATAAAATCAATGGTGAAAAAGCTGTTCATCTCAATCCTCGTCCTCAGTCCAAGGATTGTAAAGCATCAGCAAAACCAAAAGGAGGTGCATCATGTGAAGCATGCGGGAGATATATTCAAGATCTTCCCAATCGCTTCTGCTCGATAGCGTGCAAGGTAATACCCAAAAGCTAGAGTGGTAAATTCCATTCTACTGTTGATGTCGCAATCTTTGCCAGCAGTAGTGTGTGCATTCCAGGTTTAATATTTGCATTAAGAGTTCAAAGACCATGATGACAAGGTTGTCCCTTTCCTTGTTCAGGAATTTGCTCATCCGTCTATGAAGGAAAGCAACAACATGGTAGTAAATTTGAAAGAGAAAGAATTGTCGTCCTCTTTAGATGACTCAGCTATGGAGATTGGAGATCAGACAAGTTCAGCATTGAAACCAAAGAAACAATTAAACAAAAGGAAAGGCATTCCTAGAAGGTCCCCTCTCTTTTAACGGGTTGAAAGTTCTCTGTTCTTTCAAACTTTTCTCTCTGTTTCGTTTTTCTTTGTAAATATTATTATAATAAGCTACATCTAAAATAATCTATAATTAAAATTTAATGAAGAAAAGAATTCATCCCCAAGCAGCCTGCTCTGTGAGTTTTAGTTGGGATAGCTGGAGAAGGAACCTCACCTTTTCCGGGCAATGACTAAATCATTGTGGTGTACAGCATAAGTGGTGGTGAGATTGGCTGGGTCTGATTGATATTCTATCCTTGTAATTATCTGGAGGCATCTCATTGGATTGGTTCTATTGTTATAAGATATAATAGCTTTGGTGGAATTTTTGTATCTTAATGGTCGAATTAATATTCTTCATGATAATAAAGTTTAGCATTTATAATGTTTTCTTTTCAGAATGTACGTTTTCATTGGTGTTCCTTTGCGGAATGTGTGTATTCATTGGTTCATTGGTATTGATTATCTTGGTTGGGGTCTTGGGTGGTGTTGTTTTTCTTGTCTTTGAATCGAACTTTTTTGAGGCTTTATCTTTTGAATAGTCTTATGCATTAAGTATTAAGTTGTTTATTTTTTAACGTTTATGTAATGAGTAGGGATAATGACGAGACGGATTATTTTGGAGTTCTTTATCCTGCGCGGCTCTTAATAATCTATTATTTAATTAATTTTAATCAGTTTTAACGGGTTTGAGTTTATTTTTCAAATCAAGAGACGGATTCAGTATTATTCTCTGCAGCAAGGCAGAAAAAATTAGAAATTTTCAAAAATGGCAAAATGTTAATAAAATAATAAATTTTCGCAAGGGTTCGGGAAGTGCAAGTGCTGCAGATATCTGTAGTTAAATTCGTAGAAAATGCAGTGGCTCGAAAAGTTTAAGGCCAATTAAGAGATAATCGAAAAATTTTAAGTTTCTGGGTGATAAGTTGTCAGTGATTCCAAGGACGAGATTTTTATGAAAATCTCAAAAGTCAAGAAATGAATTGGGTGAAGTTCATTTAAAATAAAGTAAACTGAAAATAAATAAATTGTTTGAGCTGAAATGGGCGTGAATGAAGTAATATAGGCAGTATTGAAAATAGTAATAATAAGTGCGTCTGATTATATTTTAAAAATAATTTTTTATTATTTATTTTTATATTTTAATATAAATAATAATTATTATAATGTTTTTTAATAAATAATTTATAAAAATTCATAATATTTTATTTTTATAGAAAAAATAATAATTTTAATATAATAAAAATAAAAAGCAAATATAATAAATTAAAATTAAAAAATAAAAGCAAAAATAAAAATGTAAGCAGTGAGTTTAGAAAATTTTCTCATGCAAGTTACGCTTGCTATTTAATTTTTAAATGGGCAGTTTGAGAATTGAAAAAAAATAAATGAAATTTGGATCGGGATGTGGTATCGTCTGGCAAATAAGTTGTAAATTACCCCATTAGTGTATGTGATAAGCTCTTTGTTGAGTAATAATTAAGTTTTTTATTTTATTTTTATGAAAAATAAACTTGAATGAAAAGTCGAAGATATTTTCAACTTTACATTAAAAACTTTTTAAAAAATTTTTAACAATAAGTTATGAATATTTTAAAAAAACAAATAACTTAATATTAAAAGTTATTTAACTTCAATATTAAATCATAAAACAAACAACGCCTTAGTCTTGACGGGTTGTTTCTCACTTGATTAGCATGGGCAATTGCTTTGTTTTCTTTGTCTTTTTCTTTTTTTTTACTTTTTTAGACGGCAGTAGAATGAGAGCTTTGTCGGATCCTTGATGACTTTCAGTTTCGTCTGTTTTGATGGGTAGTTGTTTTGCTGGGCCCTCGTCCCCTTGCTTTGTGGCAACAATGATTTGTTAATGTTTTCACGTGAATGTGGCAGACAAAAAGTGTACCAACAATGCTTGGTGCGGAGGGAGGCGATACTAGGATGGTGAGAAGTGAGTGCTAAATTATTTTCTAAAATTAAGATTATTTATTGAGCCCAAAATAATTGATTAATAATTAAAACATTCAATAAATATTTATAAAATACAAATTTTATTGAATAAAGAAATATATCAATTTATATTTGTTATAAAACATAATTGACATGGATTCAAGATTATTAACTGTCAATTTATCTACAAAATCTATAAAATATGAGATCAAAGAAAATTTAAGATGAAAGATGACTATTTTCTTTTTCATAATCGTGTTATATTAAATCCTTGTAAAATTATAGAGTTCTATTTACTTATATGTAGAGTAAATGGAACAATTATGCTTTGGTCTAACGAGCTTACTCAAACAAAGAGAGAATAAAATTATGGACTCATATTTAATTAATATTAAATTATCCTATAAATAGCCTATAATTGACCTATATAATTATATAATTATAATTATAATATGATTTAGTACATAATTAATAAATTAATATAGTGAGAAAGAACCTAGATATATCCAGCAAAACCACACAGAGAGGGTTCAAAGTTCAAATAATTAAATGTGTGTGCTCCACATGGATGACTTGGCAGGTTCTGATTTCTGCATTCTATGCCTGTGTTAAAAACTCCATATTTAACTGCCAGTGAGAAGGTTACAGGAGCACGTGACACACGCTATTCGGCCAATTGTTGGGCCTTCGTCCTTTTTGTAGTGAATGTTCTCCTACAGACCTACCTTTTATTTAGGTTGTGTAACGTGGATTGTTCGGAAAGCACTTTTGTATTGTTTGGTTGTCTAACAAAATATCTCTAATAAAATATTAAATATAAATCAAATAACTTAAACACTTAGATGTTATTAAATTATTCAATCTTGTTAAAATAAATAAAACGGGATTGAAAGTTAATATAAATAAAACTGGATTGAAGTAGCAAATATAAATAACAAACACATAAGATTGAACTTCCTTTTTATTTTTAAATTTTTTTTCCTCTATATTTTCTTTTTCTTATATTTTCCCTCAGTTTTTTCTCGGAATCAAATATAGCTTTACAGTTAAGACAAGTTTTTGGTGGAGCCAGGCATAACTAAAGAGAATAAGAAGTAGCTATAATCCATGGGAAACTTGATGATGGTGGTTAAAGAGTGAGGCGTACCCCAGACTAAATGAGAGCACACTACTATTCATATATTCATAACAGGAAAAGGGAGAGATACATCTTTTTAAAAAATAAATAATAATAATAATTTTATTGATTCAAACTAGCAATACATAGATAGATAAACATATAAATTCGTTAAAAGCCTTATAAAATGAACATAATAAATCAACTCAAAGCCTAAAAATTTGATAAGATTATAGTAATTGTAATACATATGACTCTAATTTTGTAATATACTGATAACAATAATTTTGATTTATTATCTCTATATGATCGAATATGTTTCACGTGTTGATCGCTCTGTATAATAAGCATCATGATATCTGTGAATCGCCCAGAAGCAAATAAGCCATATTTAGAATATTTTTGAAATAAGGTAATTTAGAAAGAGTATATAATAGTGATTTGAGGCCAGAATAACCAATAATCGCCCTCCTTTGCTTTAAAGATGAGTAATTTAGGAAAATAAGTTGAGATAAACTAAAGAAAGGTTAGGGTTTGTTTTAAGTTTTAGTATTTTGAAAGAGATGCATCTTGTGATATGGCTTCTGCAGTTTTTGGACATAAATTTCTGTAAACATGTTTCTCATTCTATGCATTTTGATAATACAGGAAAATTAGAGATAAATTCGTCACTGTACAAAACTAAATATGAATGTTAGGTCATTTTTATCGTTTATGAAATCATTGACTTTTGAGGCCTCCGGAGGGAATATCTACAATCTAACCATTGGTTGAAATGTGTCACATAGCATGAATTCTTGAAGAACTTTTTCTCCAATAAAATGGAAGTCGATCTTAAATACTTTTACTCAAGGCTATAGAATTAAATTAGTAACAAGAAATATGCCTCTAATCACCACAATCTTGATGGAGAGTATCGCATGAATCCGTGTCTTATTTGACAAGTTGAATTAATGCTAACTTAAGAATACTTCACGTAACGTGTATCATGTCTAACTCATGTGGTAGAATGCTCGACGTATTAAAAAGATAGGACATATAAAAGGGAGGGGTTTTAGGTTTGGATTTGGGTTCGGATCAAAGTGGGAACAATTTACTATATTGTAACTAAAGTATTTAGTTATAAAAAAATAATAATTCATGCAATCTCTCTGTATTTAGGCTCTATTTGGAACTCAAAAAGTACTAAGAATAGAAAATATAGAAGAAAAATAGAAAAAAAGTAAATTTGGAATATAAATGGTAATTCGTATTAACGTGTCGTGTTAATATACATGTATACAACTATATTCGTTAACTCGAACACGCGTACGAATAATAATGGAGTGTCAAAATTAATATAAATTTAAATCTGATCACGATTAAAAAATGATGTGACCTTTCATATGCTTCGTTTATTAATTTGATCATTTAGAATAATATGAATTATAAATTAATTCTTGATTATTTACTAAATAACATATTAAACGGGTTAATCTAGGTTAAAATTAATTTACATAATAATTAAACAGATTAATTCCGATTAATTTTATACCTTAGTTGTGCAATGTGTTGGGCTTATTAATGAGCTAGGAAGTCTTATTAAGTATCGATCTACTAACATGTCAAGTTTATTAAAAGTAATACTTCGTTATACAGTCAAATGTAGCTTTATATCCCCATTACTATTGGGAAATCTGTTTCACAAGAAAAAAGACACAAAACCATTTAAGGAGGGATTATAAATATCAACTTCTTAAACATGTTAGTTTTAAAATAGAACCCAAAAGCACAAAATGCAAATAGTTATAAATTTAATCATAGGGTTGAAAGATTATAAATGCAAGTGATTCATGAAATTTCTTGACCAAGGATGGGTTCATGAATTCCCAATTTGGACCAAATCTACATTTTGGGTATGTATTGTTGGTGGGTAGTGGATAGGGAGGAGTGATATATCGAGATGAGGCAAATAGGATTATTAGAGGTTAATTATAGTCTAACAATATTTCTTAAGGAGACTTATTTTTGAGGGAAATTTATCAATGGTGTAAGTAGCTAAGTTAAAAGGCATATTCCAAAATCTCAGTGACTACAAGGAGTGTGGGGAAGACATAATATAATCCACTTTTCCACGATGTTGTGATTAACAACAGCTGCACCATTTTTACTACAGGTGAGATGAAAGTTCAACTCTCAAAGGTTTTGAAATATGAAAATCGTAAAAGAATTTATTTATTTATTTTAAATCATGAACTTAATTTCATTTAAATCTCAATTATGTTTTAATATATATTTAATAACCCAAAATTTAAATAATACGTGAAATTAAATAAATGGATATCGACAAATATATATTTTTGTGAAGCATTATGAAATAACGTCATCCGATACGAACAATCTGAATTATTTAAAAAAAAAAACAGTAAAAGAAAAAGCTTTGGTGATTCCAAATAAATTGTTTGGGATATTTTTATTTAAAAAAAGTAAAAGAAAAGGCTTTGGTGATTCCAAATGACTTGTTTGGGATATTTTTATCAGTTTCTTCTTGTTTGGAATGAAAGAAAATGTAGTGGCAATTAATTTTCAAATTTTAAAATTTATTAAAAAATATTGAAACATTAAAAATGTTTTCATAAATTCCTTTTTTGATAATTTTTTTTATCAATTTTAAGAAGAAAGAGGAAAAAAAAAGAGATCACCATATTCGGATTTTTAAATGTATAATTATTTGAAAATGTGAAACTAAACCTTTTTTCTTTTGAATCGATGTGAAACTAAACTTAAACATTATTTTCCTTGATTGGTAAACAGGTTATCTCAAGAAAAGGATTGAGAGGAGAGTTGATCCAACTGATGGGTTGTCACAACCTAAGATACTCTATGAGCATGAATGCACATATGTTTAATCTTTTAGCCCATTATTTTTACCTAATCTTTATTTATTTCAAAAATTTTACTTTTACTAAATGTAAGGTGAATTGACATAAAATTACCGATTTAAATTAGTCAATCTAACTCGTTAAATGATTCTTCCTAGATGAATGTTTTATTGATGTTCTTTATTTCAAAGGAAAGAAAGTGAATTTGAAACGTTAGAATGAGCTAGCTAGGAATGACAACAGGCAGGTGGTGAGGCAATCCCATCCCTATTCCACATTTTTTAGTACACTTTAATTTCAAAATAGTAAATTATTCCTATTAAGACTCGAATATAGGACTCCCTCCCACCTTATTTAGTTAAACTATTTATCATCCTTGCCTCATTTAAAAAATAAACTAGGTGTAGCAGAAATGGGAAATTCCCATATCTGCCCCATTTATTTTAAATTTAAATTTTAATATTTATTTATTATTTTTATTATATTAATTAATAAATAAGATGATATATTTTATAATTTTATTTTATTAAATATTATTATTAGTATTATTATTATATATTAAAATATAAAATAAAAATAATTTTAACATCATTTTTTATATAGTGAACCCACAACCATCAAAATCAAATAACATTAATCTGAAGCTGCATTAAAACTTGGAGTAAACACTAATCTCATTTCCCTATCCATTAGAGGAATTAGAATAGCTAATGCCCTCCCTAATTTTAACATTGGAATGAATGATTTTTTATATTCTAATTGTTAGAAAATAACGGGAGATCAAACAAGAACAAAAGGGATAGAACACCAAGGTTTACATAGAAAACCCAAATCGGGAAAAACCATGGGCAGAGGAGCTATAAAACCACTATATCAAATATGGTACAAGGATAAGAGAAGGGAAGAAGAAGAAGAGAGAGTCACAATGTTCTCAGACTCTTTAAATCTCACATTCACTATGAAACCCCGAAAATATAACATATTTATATATGTGTGTAAAAACCCTAACCCATTAAGCATAAGTCAACGTGAGAAGGCCCAAACGCGCGTGCTTGTAGCGATAAGCGTGTGTGCTTACCATGACAAGCCAGTACGAGGGCAATACCTAAGCTTGCTGCAACATGTTAGTAAGAAGGATGAAGAGAGTTTGTTGCTTGCGGCAAGCGAGCGTCTGCAAGCGCATTCTTCCTTTTCCTCCATTTCGAATTAGGTCCACGAAACACTAACAATCTCACCTTCATGAATTCACAAGGGACTAAAAATGCAAAAACCGATCTCCAAAAGAAAAGTAAACCTCACGCAATAGTCTAAGGCTAAACTGAAACACTTGACACCAACGAGCCAGGCAATGCTCGAGCTTAGTAGCTGAAAGTGTCTTGGTCATCATATCAACGGATTATCGCGAGGTGCTAACCTTACTAACAACAATGTCACCACGAGCAATGACTTCACGAACAAAGTGGTATCGAACATCGATGTGTTTTGTCATCTCATAGGACATTTGATCTTTAGTGAGAAAGATGACACTCTGACTATCACAGAAGACTGTGGTGGTCTGCAAATCATCATAAATTTCATCAAATAAGTCTCTCAACCAAATAGCTTCCATACTAGCACGTAATGGCACATAATTACGCCTCGGTAGTTGACAAGCATGGTGTAGTGCGCAGAGTGTCTTTCCAAGCGATATCCTGACCTTGATAGTAAACACATACCTAATAAGAATCTTCTTTGCTCGAAGATCCTGTAGTGGGGCCAATGTGCTCGACACCATCTCTGCATCCTCCCAAGTGAAAACAAGCGTCAAAGCCGACACACACTAGTTCTTGAATATCCACTTAATTGCCTTCTAGTGTTCCTTGCCAAGGTTCGCCATATACCTGCTAACAACACTAACAACACATGATAAATCTAGATGAGAAAAAATCATAACAAACATGAGAGATCCCACTACACTAGACTTTGGAACTCTAGACATGTAATTAACATCATCTTCTAATTGTGGGGATAAAACAGATGAAAACCTGAAATGAGTTGCTAATGGTGTACTAACAGGCTTGACATTTTGCATGTTGAATCTATAAAAACTTTCTCAATGTACCCTTTCTAACTTAGGTACAACATGCATGCCTGTCTATCTTTGAGAATCTCCATCTTAAGAATCTTCTTTGCTACTCACAAATCTTTCATCTCAAACTCTCTACTAAGTTGGGCTTTAAGCCTTCGAATCTCCTCTCTATCATTGGTTGCAATCAACATGTCACCCACATACAAGAGTAGATATACGAATTATTTCAATATCCCACATCTTCTAAAGTAGACACAACTATCATAAGTGGACTATTAAAGTTGGCACAGAAATATAAATGAGTTAAATCTCTTGTACCATTTCCTAGGAGATCGTTTCAAGCCATAAAAGGACTTTTTCAACAAACACACATAGTTCTCTTTTCCTGAAACCACAAAACCCTCAGGTTGTTGAATGTATATATCCACCTGAAAAACTCCATGTAAGAAGCCGGTTTTCACATCAATTACTCAAACCTTACCAATCATCAATCACCATAATACTAAACAAAGTTTGAATATAACTATGTTTTATAATTGGAGAGAGCACATCAATACCTGAAATATGACTGTAACCCTTGGAAACTAGCCTTGCTTTGTATCTAGCTCCTTCAACTCATGGTATCCCTCCCTTTCTTTTAAAGACCCATTTACAGCAAACAACTTTATTCTCCTTGGGAAGTTCCACTAAGTCCCAAGTATTATTCTTATGAAGAGACTCTATCTCACCCTGCATAGAAATCATCCACCTACTAGAATCCTCATAACCCACTGCTTCCTCAGAAGTAGAGGGTTCTTCACTAGTATCAATACTCTCTCTACATTGAGAGCATAAGCTTTGTAATATTTGGTACGCACAAGTGATGGTAATACGTTTAACAGAAATAATATAATGTAAATTGATGTGAACCCTGAGGACTATGTCTATTAATTATGACTATTAACTACAATATTATTTGGATGATGATATTTAGAATGGTGATTGAATTTATAAGAACTAAACATTCAAAGAAAATAAAACCCTAGATATCAAGAAAATCAAGAAGACTCAAGAAAACTCAAGAATCGATAAAAGAAGACCTAGGGTTACAAATTCACCATAATCAGTCCTAAATGATGACATCTATTATAATCAACTGACTCAAATCCTATATGTTGTCGATCAGTTTACAAAGGCATTTTTTTAAGTTGATGGCGTATCGCCAAAGACTTGTTAGGTTCCCTATAATAACGTTAAAAACTTGTTACGATATTCGCAAGTGCACGGGTCGTACAAGTAATACAGTGGACTAAAAAGTCCAAATATCGATCCCATAGGGAAGGTGTGGTTTTAATGAGAATTGAGTACCCCGGCTACTAAAGTTGTTCACTATTTAAGAGACTTAATTGTTTGAGATGAAATTATAAAATAATAGAAACAAAACTAAACCAAAACAGTGGTTGATTTGTGAAAACTGGAGTAATTAACTAAAACCGGGGCTTGCTTATAGAGGAACTAAGGTTGGTTATCGTCAATGATGCCTAATGATTCATCTAGATAAGGCCCGGGTTGAGTGAATTATAACTTGAGTTGGTCCAAGGATACCATACAAGGATCCCTTTCGGTAATTCCCTCTTGTATTTTCTACTGTATTGTCCTATTCCACGATTACGTCCATACGGGTGATAAGTGATACTTTCAAAGACATTTTTCCTTAGGAGCTCTATTAGTCACAATTACGTCCTTGCAATAGAGTTACCCGAACTAAGTTCAGATTGGTCACAGTTACATCCTTACAATCCTCACTTAATGCATTTGATGTCCCTTCCTAGTGAAATCCACTTAGTACTAGACCTTTCTAATTCGTTAAGCCTAACTACGTTAATTCGAATCCCGATTAATTGATTCATACCTTAAGAGAATCAGAACTAGATTTTAGGGTATAATCCAAGTGTTACTAAGGATACTCTAGTAAAAAAGGATCGAGTCGATTCTCGGCATGTAATAAGTCTTGAAAACCATAATAATCGAAGTATTAACTTACCAAATACAATCAGTATAAAAATCAACGAACTAAAGATTAAATGAATCTAACATCAAATATGATAACCAACCCTATGAAATGTTTAGCCTAACATTTCAGCCATCAAACCCCACACATTCATGCTAATAAAAAACACAAAACTGCAGAAATTGAAGAAGGAGAAGAGATAGAAATACAAAATAGGGTTTAAACTGCAAATAACTTTAATCTCTAGATCCAAGCTAAAATCTACACTCAACAAGGTTGTGCTTCCTAGCAATAATCGATTACAAGCTAAGTTGTTTACAAATAAAACCTAAATCTAATAAATCTAAACCTAAAAATGGAACAAATCTTGAAGAGGGAAAACCCCAGGAGAGAGCCTCCTTCCCTCAAAGTTCGAACCAAAGAAAACAGTGAAAAAGGTCCTTAAATACACATTGAAAAATGGCTGAAACAGGCGAAAAAATGAAAGTTACGGGCGAAATGTAGACAATAATTATAACCACACTACAATATGTAAAACAATATAAATCGGGTTGTGGTGCGACCACGTGGGGAAATGTTGTTCTGGTTCTTTGTGGGAGAGCTCATGAATTACGCGACCACCCTTTAAGGTTGGCTGAAAACAGTCTTTTGTGGTTGCCACCACACTGCATCTCTACTGCACAATCTCCTGACATTTTGCTATGTGGTCGCGACCATAAAATTCTATGGTCGCAACCACAACTTCTTCACTGCATAACTTCTTCAATTCTTGCCTGAATTGCTTGCTTTTCATCTCGTTTTCTTCGTTGCTACAAAATACACAAATATAAGGGGTTAGACATGAAAATGAGTAAGAAAAGTGCTTAGTTAGCATCAAAATCATGAACTATGCTACGTTTTGCACTAATAAAGGCTAACCTAAATCACGCATAACACATTTGTTGATCTCTCTCAAGCATATGACACTATGCCTTAAAAATCAAGTTAAAAACATCTCTGCATTAACCCCAAATTAGGAGGACTCATTAAGCATTAAAAACCTAAGGAGTCACATTCGATCCCACATAAATATTTTTATCTCATTAATTAAATGGTGTTCCATTTATCCACATCAATCATTGCTTCTCAACCTCAAATTGAGAGATAAAATCATGCGAAGGTTAGTCAAACATCCGCAAGCATTAAGAAAAGAAAAGAAAACTCAACAAGTATGAAATGAAATATCAAAAGATTACAATAGCATCCCAAGCGTTTAATCAAGTGATTGAGCACATGTATCACATAAAAATAACTTAGAACATTTTAAACAAGATAGAAAATGAAAACATAAAGGAAAACATAGAGAAGATAAGAAGAAAATTTGGGTTTTGATGAAGATTTTTCATTGTCTCCCTTGGATCTCTCGTCGAAAGAGGCTTCAAGAGATAGATCCTGAATCATCTGATCATCTCCAAACCTTCCACCATCCATTCAAAACCCTAATGACGATTTAAATACCAAATACCATGTCCTTTGGGTTTCATTAAGGGCAATTAGGTCAAAAACGTCAAAAGTTACGATAGGGGACAATAGGTTGGGCATTGTGGTGTTGACTTTGTTGTCTCCTGCTTTAGCTTTTTTTATTTCTTCTCAGAACTTCCCGACGTCATAACTTTCTTCTACGAACTCCAAATTGAGCAATTTCGGACTCGTTGGAAAGCTTGAGAAATCTAGAATTCATCCAAATCAAGATTAAAGCCACTTGAGGTCATCTCATAGGTTGAAAACTCGAAGAGCTGCTGCATTTCGTGACATCTCGATAGCTTTTAGTTGGTTTTTGCTCATTTTGCTTCCAAGTGTGCCTAAGGCCAGAAGATGACATAAATGGACATTAGAAGCCATAAAAATACTTTCAAAACATGAAAAATATAGGTGGGTAGAGAGGCATGAATAAGTATAAAAATACACTTATCAATAAGCAACCAAATCAGCCTCAGCATACCTCTTTGGAGGAATACCTTGTCTTCTCTCCCTATCTTAATAATATTGTACTGTAGTGCAGGTGCTGGTAGTGATGGTTAAAAGGAACCAACATCATCCTGCTCATCTAAGAAAGACTGAGGAGTAGACACTGATGCATGCTCTATTTTAATCTATAGCTCTACCTGCATTCTTGATTTCTGTTGACTTGTGTCACATGAGTCATTAATAAGCAAATCTCGTAACATAGCAGTTTCATCCAAAATAAAATCTCTGTTAACAATTATCTTGTGGGTCTTCGGACACCATAACTTATAAACTTTAACATCATTCTTACAGCTAAGGAAAACACATTTAATAGATCTAGTTTTAGTTTCCATTATCGCTAGCATAAGTTGGACAACAAAAATATTTAAATTGGGGAGTAAATTACAGGGTCGGACCATAAACTCAATTGGTTTTCTTATCAATATGATTAGAGGGCTGATAGTGAAAACAAGCGTCATTAGTGCTTTGTGAAATGACTTTGGTAATTTAGCATTAGAAAGCATGCAACGAACATTCTCCATAATAATTCTATTCATTCACTCTATAACTCCATTTTTTTGTGGGTTTTGTGGAGTCTAACAATGCCTTATGATTTGCATCAAGCATCAAACTCTTAGGAGAAAAACTCCAAACCATTATCAATGTGGAGACGTTTTATCTGCTTCCCTATCTACTTATATAGATCCTTGGCTCTGTGGCGGCACCGCCTGCAATGTTTGCAAAAGCATGGATACGCGCTTTGAAAGAATATTGACTGCGAAGAATCATGATAATAGTAAACTCTGTTATACCTTCTTATTGAAATTTCGATGATACTCGAAATCAAGTATAGTAATCAGGTTCTTGTTGCGGTGGTACGAGCAGCGCCCATCTGCCTTCCAGTGTTAGCGGCACCATTTTGCCAGCCATCCTTATCGGACATCACTCCGCCGCTCGTTGCTCTGCATTTGCTCATGTACCGAAGCGCGCTGTTAATAGCGTGCGGACCATATGGACTTCCGAGGCGCGGCAACGCTCTTATAGTTTATGTTTTAAGTTCTGTTTTTTCCTCACTTTTCATACATGGCTTTTGTACTTTGCTTTTTTTTTTTCAGTATATTCCAAATCCAGGAAGACATTCAGACTCTTTCATAAACATCTTTTCCTTGGGAGCTTTCTTATGAAATGTGACCCCATTATAACCTTGGGCTTTTTTGAGATTGTTTAGAGATGAGATCTCTCAGCCACTCAGACCGTGTGTGGCATTTTGACCTCAGACAGAGTGACCTTGCCTGTGGGGGCCAGGTGTCTTTAACATCATTTTCCAAGATAGTTGGGGAGGTATCTTAGGATGATTGCAGATCATGGGACAATGACAGGGCGCAGTAGAAGTTAAGTTCGTCTCGCGAAATCTAGTAACAACAGGAAAGTTTCGTTAAATTCCGAGATAGTCGGAATATTTTATGAATTTCTAGGCGACGGGTTTAGAGTGAAACCTGAAAACGGGATTTTAGAAAAATCCCGAAAAAAATAGCAAATATTTAAAGAATATTCAATTAGGATAAATAAAATTTTTCGGGACAAAAATGGACCTGAAGGAAATAATAGAAATTATTTATCTAAATAATAATAATAATAATTAAGAAAAAGAAAAAAAACGAAAATAAAAAAAAAAAGGATAAAAAATCAAAAAGGCGTAGGACGTTGGGAGAATCGAGAGAGGCGATTTTTATTTTTCTTCTTGCTTTCTTTGATTCTGTCGGGCCAGTAAACTTTCATCGGAGCGAAGGCAAAATTGGTATACGCGAAGGAAACTCTGCATAAGTACAAATATCTTAGCTTTTGTCAAACTTTAAAAGGTAAATTTGCGTACTTGTGTTATTTCGAGCCTAAAGGCTATGTAATGGCTTGAATTTTTAAAAAAGACTTCGCAAAGGTCGTAAACTTGATCAGAAAATTTTAGGCCAGGATTTAGGAGATTTTTAGGAATTTTGGGGGCGTGTTGGAGCAGTCAGGCTAAATTACAGGGCCCATTTCGGACAGTTTGGGTTGAAATTTCAGGAGTATAGTTGGACAAGTCGGACAAAATTTTCAGAAATGTTTCGGGTATTTTTAGACTCGTTGGAAAGTCCCTTGAGTCAAAAGTTGACTAAAATAGATAGTTTTTATGGGGCATTTAATGTGTATGGACATTTTAGTCAATTTCACATCATATTATTGATGTCTATATCGAATGGGACTAGCACGTAAAGTTTTGTTAGAATCGAAGTTCGTTCGATATAGTTCTTTGAAAGCCACGTATGTTTTATGGCTAAAACGTTGAGGCGGGGGCATTTTTCGTAATTTGAATGAATTGTGTGGCGATTTGAGGGCATCAGACGGAATCTAGAGTGCTTGACAAGATTTGAAAGAATTAGTCGAAAAGGTGATCTTCAGGAAATCGTTTTCTAAAACGAAAGTGTTTAATTCTGTTTGTAGTCTTTTGAAAATATAGGTTATAAAGCATTTTTTACCTCCCAATTGGTATACTCGTGAGAAAAGTTTGATTTCGGTATTTAAAAAAGCAGTTTGGCCTGGGTTTACTTAAAACTCTCTAGATAGCTACGGCTGGAGGTTCCGGTCGGATGTATTTAGTTATTGCATAGCGAGGTTATGGGATATTATGACCTTCATATTGCAGTCGTGGTGGGGTTAGATCTAGTATATATTTATATAGTGAGTCGCCCTACGCACGTTCGAGGGTATATGGTTAGCGCTGACTTAGTACATAGCGATGGTGTTGGTTAGGAGTTAAATCATTTGAGCATTTTGGTTCCAGAGTTCCATTATGCTATATAGATCCGTAGTGTTCAGGACCATCTTAATGGGTAGTGTTAGAGGTTCCTTTACCGATGCCGAGACCAGGGATTCAGAGGCATCACGTCTGGTATTTCGAAATAGGCGCGATTGGTTGATGCGATTTCAGAGTGCTTGCACCGGATATGCCACCAGAAGCAGTTTTAATGAAATAGTTTTGGAGCAGTTTTATTGTGAGGTAGTTTTTAAGAGCAGGTTTTTCGTTAACGAAATAGTTTCAACGAAATAGTTTTGAGCAGTTTTGAAATAGTTTTCATAGCAAAAACTGGGTTTCATATAACGGTTTACAACCATTTTACATGCGATTTTCATATTGAGGGCACAAAGCAATGACAATGGCATTTAGAACTTATGCTCACGGGCGTTTGGCTCACGGTTTTGTTTTAAATAATTTTTCGGTGCGAGTCTTTGACGAAAGGCCTTTCGAGGATCTACGTGCTTAGGCGTTGTGTTGTGATTATATATAAGATAGGTGTAAATTAAAAACGAGTAAAAGTTAAAATGTGACATTTTGTATATGTAAATATCTTTTCTAAAATATGCATGCATGGTTTTGAGAAAACGGGTTGCGATGAAAATTATGTTGGATTGATTCTTATCTTATATTTTTTGATGAGGACCGGAGGTCCTTTATGATTGTAGTTGGATTTTGGAAAGCTTACATTAGGGAGTGTATATTGTTTTTATACGGGTGATTTTGTATTTTGGAAGCGACCATAGTGCGGTCGTTATCTTTGCCGGTTTTAGCTAAATCTGAGTGTGATTTTGATAGAAAAGTGAAAAATTACATAACCCGTTTTCCAATACGGGTTTCAGCGATTTTAACGGCAGCTTCATGGTAATTGTCGGTCGACGAGCTTGGTGCGGGGAGGTTCTTGTGGAGTTAAGGCGAGATTTCGCTACTAGCTCGGTTGGTACCTTCACGTAGAACTTGGTGCTTAAGCCTGGAGTCGGGTTCGAGGCGGGCAGCAGGTAGTGGGGAGGTCCACAAGGGGGATAAGGTGGTCTGTAGAAGTGAGGTCCTAAAGTCAGAATAGGTGGGGCCCTTTTAGGGTAAAGTCGTCACAATAAAGGCGCCTTTTGTTGTGACCTGCTGATGTCTCCCGACTCGGCAGCTGCCAGAGACACACACATGCGTCTTCCAGCGCCAACTGAGACTAGAAGCTAAATACAGTTCTTCACGTGATGGTACAGCCCCAATTGCTATGGATTAGTGCACCCACATTACGTAGAACTTGGGTATGGCCCTGGAGTCGGGTTCGAGGCAGGCCATGGTAGTGGGAGGTCCACTAAGGGGATAAGGTGGTCGTGGGGCGAGGGTCCTAAAAGTCGAATAGGTGGGACACTTGCCGAAGTGGTCGTCACATTCAATGCTCCGCAGCCGTTTAGTGTACTTGTACCCTTTTGAATCAAGAGTACTCAACTAGATGAGATTACTCTTCAAATCTAGGACGTGCTTCACATTCGCTAACATTTTGAAATTCCATCAAAAATCTTGATTTTGACTGTACCAACATATGCAATCTTGTAGGATGCATCATTACCTAACAAAATTGTGCCTTTTGACACAGTTCCATATGTTGAAAACTAATCCTGATTGGGACACATTTGAAACGTGAAACCAAAATCAAGAACTCATTCCCCACTTGTTTATATATATGTGTAAAAACCCTAGTCCATTAAGCGTAAGTCGGCATGAGAAAGCCCAAACGCATGTGCTTGTCACTACAAGCCAGTAAGAAGGCAGCAACGGAAGAGCTTGCTTATCGAGGCAAGTCAGTAAGTAGGATGAAAAGGGGGTTGATGCTTTGTGACAAGCCAAAACATACACTACTAAAAATAACCAGATTACCGACCAAATTACCGACCTAAAATTGGTCGGTAATTCTGACAAATCACGACCATTTAGAGACCAAAGGGGGTTTGGTCAAAAGAAAAATTCAGGCCAAAGGCCCAGGCCATATTCTGAGCCAAATAATTTTGGTCGAAATTGAGAATACGTAAATTAGAGGCGAGTGCGCCAAAAAATTACAGACCAATTCACAGGCCAAGTAACGACCAAAATGAATTACCGCAGAAAAATGGTGGTAAATAGGCGACCAAAATTTTAACACAGTAATTCACAGGCCAAAAATTTGGTCGGTAATTGCAGTTAAATCACCCTCGATACCATGCGAGAAGAATCAGATTCTCTTCTTTCTTTCCTTCCTTCTCCACTGCTGTCAGCACCACCAACACTTCCGGCGGCGGGAACACCTCGGCTAACCCTCCAAACTCCGGCCAGCAACAGGTTTTCCCCTTTTTTTTCTTTTCTATTTCCCTTCACATTTTCTTCTACAGAGAAATTTTCGGCGCGGAATTTTCGAGACCAACCCTCGAGCTTAAACATTTGATTGAAGGTTTGTACCTCAGGGGTTTTTCTCGGCTTTGAGGATGGGAATCAATTGGGGTTTCGCTCGGAGGATCTAGTTATACAGTTTGCTTCGACCGTGGTTTTGCTCTATGTGTGAAGATTTTTAACAAAGATTTGAAGAAGTTTCTTTAGTATGTTTATTCAAAGATTTTCCCCTGTTTCTCTGTTCTCTTCATTTTTGTCCACTTATAATGTATGTTTGTGGTTTTTGTTTGCTTTGCGCTCTTATGAATCTCTTAAATTTTATTTGGTTTTGAGAAGTTGATGGGCTTAGTCCTCTTCCTTCTTGAAAGGTCACCGATTGAGGACTTCGTCACTCATTTCCATGGAAAAGTTGAAAGTTCCATTTCTTTATCTGTTTTTGTCACCTTATAGTTATTTGATGACACTTTGAATTGTTTACCATGAAAACTTGTGTTTATGGGGATATTGAAAGTCGACTTCAGCTATCTTTTGTTTCTGATGAATATATATTCTTCAAGAAGGATCCATTTAGGATTGGTTTTGCTTACAAATGGTGAGTGTATGACAGCTTCATTAGGTATTTGGGAAAGTTCCGGTTACTCTTTGTAATTTTAATTGAGCAGTTTAACCGACGAGTGGTCTTGTATTTTAATGAGTAGCAGAAACCTTATTTTCTTGATTTGGTCTTGTATTTCTTAAGATCTGTTGCATCCTTCATTAATCAATTTGATCTTGATCTAACCAAATTCTTGACAATGATTTCTGAGTTTTTAATTTCATTGAGGGTAGATTCATTAACATCTTTCACACTAGAAGTCTTAGTATCGGTAAATTGATATTGAATAACCTACCTTGATTTTCCTCCCTTGTCGAAGCCGAGAATAAGTTAGTCCGGTTTAGTTGATTATTTCCCCCGTCTTTGAAGACATTTCAATACACAATTGTTATTATTGGGAGCTTACTCATTTCTAAAAACTGTAACAATAATAAGCCAAGAAAAATTACATATTCTAATAATGGTAATGGTTTCCTAATCATATTATTTCAGTTTTTGACTTGAGTTCTTGGTCTCACATAGTAATTGTTTTTGCATTTGCTTCTTTGAATATTTAACTCTTAAACACACAATTTTCAGACTAAAAAAATTCAGTTGACTTCATTTTGCCTTCATCCTACCTTTATTGTTGATTAGATAATGAAGGCATGTTTGGGAGTAATTTAAGTTGCTTTTCTTGTTTGATTTTGAATGAAGCCGGGAGAGATACCATAGATTGCTCCGGCTATATACCTCGTGATCCGGAGTTAGTTTATTTGATTCCCATCCCACGAAAATTTATATTTATCTACTTAGGTATCTTGTTTGGTTTCCTGAAAAAGCGGTACATCACACTTTTGATCTTGACTAAAAGCGAGGATGGACTTGTTTGTGGTTGGTTTTATATCTTGACATGATTTGCTTCTCAAATCTATTCATGCTTCACTTTCTCTATCACTATGAATACGTAACCACCCAGTGATTGTGAGTTGAAAAAGAATTAGCTAGTGATCACGAGAACTACACTCTTGCAAACCATCTATTTTAGGGCTTATGAGGAATAATTTCGGGTTTAATTTATTCCTAAACTATGGTTGAGGCTGCGGTTAGAGATTCATGCATGGATACAAATAGAAAGGACTATGGTGACACACATAAAGTTAACTTCCTTTTTGCAATGGTGGTCCAAGAGTGATGAGTTCAGCCCATTCACCTCCTTATGGACTGTTCTTCCCTTTGCACTGGGTAGAGATTGAAATAAAGTACTTAAGAACATGTCGGGTTAGAGAAGGAAGGGTTTTCTATACTTAACCTTTAAAAAATTAAAAATAATTCATACAACTATGGTGGATCAATAATTTTAGAGCAATGAGTTGATTATGATTATCGAATGTGGGTTTTGTACTTCTTTCCTCCATCTTGGGTTCACTTGAGCTAGTTTGGTTTTTATTATTTTTCTTTGAGCTAGTTTTGGTTTGATACTTTGGCGCTCTTCTTTGCGAGTTTAGCATTTTCTTCAGGATTGCAGCTTGCATAACTCCTTCGTTAGGACTCTGTATAGGTGTTCTTAGATTCTATAGAAATCCCTTTGAGTCTAGAATCCGCATACATAGCTTGATAAAAATTGAGCTCATATCCTATTCTTTGAAAATGAAGAAAATCGGTGGCCTATTGCTTTGCAATTCTTTGCGGTGTCTTTTTCTTCATGATTTGGCTATCATCAACTCCTTCATTAGAACTTGGATTTGGGTGTTCTTAGACTCTATGGAAAGCCCTTTGAGTCTAAGAATCACCCATATATCAACTTGATAAAATTGAGGTCATATCCTATCCAGTAAGAAGAAAATCAGTGGCCTGCTCTTTGCCGATTACTGCGATGTCTTGATTTTCTTCATGATTGAAAACATGCATAACTCCTTTATTAGAACTTGGATTTGGGTGTTCTTAGACTCTATGGAAAGCCCTTTAGTCTAGAATCACCATATAAGCTTGATCAGAGTTGAACTCATATTAAGATTCGAAAATGACGAAAAACAGTGGTTGCTGCTCTTTGCTTTGCTCTTTTGCTCGAAGTGCCCGTTTCTTGGGGATTACAACTTGCATAACTCCTTCGTTAGGACTCTGTTATAGGTGTTCTTAGACTCTATAGAAAGCCTTTAGTCTAGAATCACTCATATATATGGCTTGATCAGAGTTGAACTCATATTAGATTCGAAAATGACGAAAAAGCTTGATTGTTGTTGTTGTTCTTTGCTTCTTTGCTTCACTCTTCTTTATGAAGTTACTTCATTTCTTCGAGTTACAACATAACTCCTTCGTTAGGACTTCATTATAGGTGTTCTTGAACTCTATGGAAGCCCATTGAGTTTAGAATATGACCATATGCTATTTAATGGCATCGGTGCCCACATATATTTCTGAAATTTAGATTGAGTACCAGTGTACTAATCACTTGAATGAAATTATAGGAATATATGAGTTGATTCATGATATAGTATGAATTTATGAATGATATGGATATAAGAACATGTGATAAATTAAATTGAAGAAATAGTTTAACATATATAAACTAAAATTTTTTTAATTATACGTGAAATGTTTGCATTCTCTTAGCTTGATTTGAAAATGCATCATTGTAAGCGATTAAAGTTGTCGTTTGATTCATATGATTAAGCCCAGTAGAATACATCAGATCCGATGTATTACAACGAGTTTGAATACAACTAGTTGTCTGATGGACAATTTACGAAAGGGCGTTAATTAAATGATCATGATTTAATTTAAATTATATATTATGTGTCATTTTGGTGCCTCTTATATAGTTTGTTCTCTGGTGCACATTAGGATATATAAATAATGTGCAATTTGCTAAATCAAGCGATTATGCGTTATTATTTATATATCTTATTTAGTGTGCCAGAACCACGCGGAGGCTGCGAAATGTACATAATGAACATACAATCGTGATCTTTTTTTAACGTAGCTTTTGTAAGTGGATTAAGACCCGAACCTATTGAAGAGAAAAGAACTGTTGGACGGGTGGAGGTGGAGGTGGATGTGTAGTAGGTTTCATATAACAGCGTAAAAATAACTTTATCGGAACCTGATAAATGGATTTAATGAACATAAAATAATTGAGGGACAATCGCGTTTGCTTACTAAATTGATTTTTTTTGTGACTAGTTATGGAAGACGATCGTGAATGGATGTACGGGTCGAGATAGTGAATGGAGATGTTCTCACAATGAATGGGGATAAAGTTGATGAATTTGTTGCGTTCGCTCACGAGACATCCTGAGTGTGAATGGTGGCACAGCTATAAGGTGTCCTTGCACTTTAGTTCATCTTCGAGAATAAAGAAGTTTTGAATGTTGAGGCTGTGAAGGTGCATTTGTATATAAATGGTTTTGTCTTGGGATTACTATGTTTGGATATACCATGGTGAGAAGCAAGTCCACCAGAGGTGTTCAAGTTCAGTACGGGTGTCAGTAAGTGAAACTGATCAGATGGTCTCGGATAATTTGAATCACACTACATACCATAGAATGGTTTGTGATGCTGTAGTCTGAATTCTTGGATGGGGAACCCCTGATCTTGGGAACAAGGAATTTCTATGACATGATTCGGCTGGAGACAAACACGTATATGAGGGACTACAAGCATACTCGACTATGCGCGGCTAGTGAGGATGTTAGAAATAAAGTGCGGAGACCACAGGTGTTTCGCGAGGCATGGTTTGATGATATGTCTAATTTCATTCAAGAAGCTGTTGCCACAAGATAATCACGATGCCATTAGTTTCTACAGCCACGAAGAAGTTAGTTAGAGGGTTGGGATTACGTCACAGGTCATTCATTGTTGTGTGAACAAGCGTATGATATCTTGGGGTGATGTGATGTATATGGTTGTAAAAATGTGGGCATGCTCGATGCGAGCAAAAGTTGGGGTTACGGAAATAGATTGTAATATACGGAAGTTGAAGGTGCCGTATAAGAGAAGATGCACTATTTTCCAATAACACCCCTGGTTGCGGAGATTGTATGCATCAGCGCGACTAATGAAATGGTGGCATTGAGCATCATATGGAGGCGGTAGATGTCACCCATGCGATGCCCCTGGCAGAAACATTTTGATGGGTGTTTCCACTGATTTTTCATACGAGTTGAAATGTTAAATTTGAGTTTATTTGCTGATGGTTTTTCAGCGGTTTGATCAAATCTGGGCGGCCAATATTCTTTGTGGCACAATGGTGGGTAATATTTGTATAACTTGCCTCGGACTTATGTATGAAGGAGAATTTATGTTAGCGTATTAGTCACGGGAGCTATGAGTAAAGGGAAGATAGATGTTTTCTTGTTATTGATAGCGGAGTTGAAAAGTGCGTGGGGTGTTGGGGTTGAGCTTATGATATTTCCAAACTGTGGGGAAATTTTCGGATCTTGTATTTGCCCTCGTGGACCATAAATGACTCTAGGCGTATTCTATGATGTGCGGGTGGAGTGCTGGCTGTGGGTATGTTGGCATGTCGCGTTGTATGGAAGACTGATGCTTTAGATTAATTAAGAGCGAAGCAGTCGTGGTTGACAACCATCGGAAGTTTTTCCCATGAATCATCGTGTCGACGTAACACAGACTTCATTAAGAATAGAAGGTTGCTAAACAATTCGGGGTTAGATGCGGGGATGAAGTGCAGCGAGATTTGAATAACGAGAGGGTTGATGAAGGTGATAGATGTTGATGCTGAGGTTGTGAATGCGGCTATATCTAAGACTTGTGGGTGGAATAAAAGTATTTTAAGTTTGCCTATTGGCGTGAACCTTGCTCAGGCACAATCTTGATGTTATGCATGTCCCGAGAAGAATGTGTTTGACAATATTTTCAATGCGGTGTTTAACATTCCCGAGGGGAAAACTAAGGACACGTACAAGTCGAGATGGAGTTGAATAAATATTGTCGTCGATCCTCCCGATTTACCTGAAAATCTTGTCACCAGTAAATGCTCGATGTGCCATTTATTACGAATAAATCCACGGAAGAAGGATGTGTTAGGTGGAGTAAAGCGAGATTTCGGACATGGTTGCCTTTGTGGGAGATAATAGGATAAATGAGCTAGATCGTTTGAATGAAATTCGCGATTATCGCTGTATTCATGGACATTACAATTGACTCTTACGAGATTCTTCAAATAATGGAATGAGTCGCGAATTTGTTCTTAATAACTTATTACTGTGGGCGAGTGGAGTCGGATGGAACAGTTCAAGGCTGTGTGTAAATCTTGGAAGGATCATTTTCAGGACGCGGACTCGATGGACATCTTCTTGTTGCTGCTTTATGGGTGGATTGAAGTGATCCATGCTCGTTAGATGCTAACATACCGGAAGGACGTCAAATATATTAACAAATAATTCTTATGTATCTTATGCGTAATAACGCCATTAGTGACCGCGATATTAAATAATATTGCCGAGTGCGCGGAAATAAACGGAAGCTGCGAATGAAGAAGCTCGGTAGGGGTTGCTGTGTGGGCGGATTATGTATGGATGGCGCCAGAATTCGCATCATTCTGGCTTCGAAGGGATCAATATTGCAAGGAAAGCGGATGAGTTTATCTTGATGAGCGTTATGATGGGACAACATGTAGTACTCATTCAGTTCTAAACAAACCAGGTGCCGGAGAAGGCGGTATCTCTTAACGAGATCGATGAATATTTGACCTCATCGTGTATAATGAATGGAAGGTTCGCTGTATTATGGAATGTGATGATAAGTTCATGATAAGATCTCAGCGCTATGAACCATTATTTTTATTTCAATATATCATGATGTAATCTGTTTCACATATGTTCTGTTTATACTAACGTGCTGATAATAATTCAGCGGAGATAAGCGAGTTAAATGGTGTGGCAGGAAGGTATCAAATAATAACTGGAGACAAAAAGGTATATCGTGATTGAGATCAGTGGCGTGACCTATGATAATCTGAAGGCTCGTGTGTTTGATAGATTTCAGTGTAATCTACCATGACCATACTGAATTTGGTTCTGAGTTTATAATGGTGTATGTAATTTAATCATTATCATAGATTCTGGCGCGAAGTGTGACAAGTTGGGACATGGCGGATTCTGTGTAGATAGTTTTGTGAAGTTTGTAGATCTTCAGGACTCATGGGTATGAATAATCAGAGGATGTAAAGGTTGTAATGACAAACGAATCAAGTGTTGCCAACCGGACCCGGTGAAATGGATGGAGTTAAGAGGTGAGAATATCGATCAAAGATTGTTAATTCGATGATGGTTGACTGATGTCGTCGGACGACGTCCGTATTTCAGGACAATGGAACTTTGTATCTGATGTGTGAATAAAATGATTAATAGTATGAACATTATCTTGTTGGATATGTGTTTATCGGGTTTGATGTTATGAATATCAATTGGACGTTCTTAAATTAAGTGTGAATCGTTAAATGTTTCAAAGTCGAAATCGTATCTGATCGATCAATATTGAACGTTCAAAGTGACGATGTTCTCTTCAGATGTGAGATGCGAGGCGGCGTCATATGATTGCATCTGCCGGGTGTCGGACCTGATGAAGGATAATGATGTTGGAGCGACACAGTGTTGGATGAGCAGGAAGACTTGAGTGATGAAGAAGGAGTTCAGAGAATGATGTTGCAGCCAGAGAAGGAGGGCAGTTGATTTAGATGATTCGTGAGGAGGAGGATGAGTGGATGGGGAGGGTTTTGTTATTTGATGGAGCTGGATCTATGTTTTTGTTTTGGTGCAGTGTGTGTTTTGGCCCAGTGGATCCAGTGTGCTGTAGAGAGAGAGAGGAGGAGGAGAGAGAGAGAGGGGAGGAGAGAGAGGAGAGAAATATTTTAAACTGAATATGTTGTATGTGATAGTGAAGTATTCCCATTATGGATATTGAGTCATGAATGAACATTAAACATGATATGTTTGGATCAGTGGAAGGATGAGTGGATGATTACTAACAGACGGGGGAGATGTAATGAATGTCAGTGAAACAGTGACATCAGACAGTCAAATCTTAGATCTGGATGTTGATGGACAGATGAAGACGTGGGAGGAGGGTGAGATGTTTTAGATCAAATATATCAGACTATCTGGGACGCGAGATATGTTATTTTAGTTTTGATGTGACATATTAAGTATTAGTAGATCGTATAACGCTTGCTTCATGTTTCTTCTCCATTGCTTGCATGTTGCTGTTGTACCGATTATGGACGGATGGGCGTGGTTCAGATTTACATGGATTGGGACAATTACCAAGTCAACCAACCTCGGACTCGTTGGATCGCAGCGGATAGACCAGTTGAATGAGAAGAAGTGGGATATATATTACTATAACGCACATCTTAATGTATATTAATGTTGCGAATTGACCTGTTAAATAATGTTGGATTGACAAATCGCGACGATCAAGATGTTTCTGTAAATATTGATGTTATAAACTCTGTAAAAGTGAACTAAATGTTGGGAACGCGCGAGCGACGATAAATCAAATTAAATATCAATATATGTTCAAATTAAATAAGCGAGGATCGAATCTGATATATTCAGATCGATATTTATCAATATGATGTTAGCGAGATAATAAATCATCTCTTACCGATCTTCTATCGTGTAACAAATATTATCATTCTTGTTGTTCTTGTCTTTGATTGATGTATCTTTCTCAGAAGGATGACAGATGATTGTTGTTGTTGTTATAAATAGTAATGGGATAACTCAATCAGATGTAGTTATTGATGTGGCATTAGCGTGGTAATCGGGCGTACCATTGATCTGAAGATCTAATCAATGAATATAGTTTCATTAAAAATGAAATATTTGATAATTAATATATTGCTCATTTTGTATCTTATGGACCAGATGGCGTCTGATGTAAAACATGGACAAATTATTCATTATTATGACATAAATATTGATGAAGACTCAGCGAGACTCTGCGATTGTTCGATAAATCTGGAAAGATAATGATTGGTATCAGATTGACATCTTGGCGATAATACGACAAACCGGATAATGGCGGTTCCCGGCGCGAATTATCACAGCGACCTACTCTGCTGGCGCATTCACGGCAACCTATGGATGAACCTGAGCACGAGGAGGGAAAAGTATTTGGACTACAAAAGTGCGTGAAATGAGACCAGAAATTAACCAAATCAACGTGACGATCATGAATTACTGACCTAAGGTGCTGGCGAAGAGAACACTGATTTTCAGTCAGACATGATGATTTCGTATATCGTTTTTATCGATCCGTAGTGAATGAGTATCGACCAGGATATGAGATATCAATGATGACATAACGTGTGGGAGGACTCCCGCGAAAGCCCAGACCACAGCATTACAAATATTGAACTCTTGGATGGAGGGCATTGTGGGATCATCTGAGACAAGAAAACCGGATGAAGAGTAGTGGTGTAGAATATGTTGTTTGCTTAAATAGATGAAGATAAGATAAAACCAGAAGTAATAAATCTTAAAAGTCCTTCAGAGAAAGCGTGAATCGTGACGCGAAATATAATCCGTTTGGAACAAACCTCTATATGTTTGGATCGATTCATTATGTTGTGACCAATGGAGATAATATCTGGGAGTATTATTAACTCAAGTGACCGAAGTTTTGCATCGAATATATCAGATTATCTGAACATATGTATGATTAATAATCTGTTAATTGATATCAACGTGAAAGCGATGTAATAACGGATTAATGTTACTCAATGCGTAACGATATGTGGAATGGATGTGATGTGTAAATAATGGAGATGATGTAAATAGTGATGGGACGTTGTATTTTGGTGTGGAAGCTCGTATTGTAAGAATGCCGCGTTTAGTTCAAATGTCTTGGATGGAAGACTCGACGGGGTGGTGTGGGTGCATGAGACGTGCGGAGTGGCCTGGTGAGGTGGGCGGGTTCATTGAAGAGAAAGAGAAAGAAGAGAGAGGAGGATTTGAGAAACATATAAGAAAATGCTGAATCAAGTTTGGTTGATAACTCTCTTTATTATTAGAATGATTTTATTGTACATGTTTATTAATGAGATATGAGAATGTGTTATATGTTTCATTTAAACATGTATGGGGTCTCACTAGGTTTGTGTTATGGTGGGTGTAACGGTGGATTCTCTCCATTCTCGAATCATGGTGATGAATCTGGGACTGAATATGGTGATGGGTGGCGGAAGGAAGAAGATGCCGTCAACGTGAAAACCGGTTCCAAATAAATAATAATTTCTGTACTCGTTAACCATTGGGATCATGAAAGCTCATCATATTGGATAATGTGATTGCCGTATTATGTGAATGAGACATTGAACGCGATCAAAGAATAATCTGTTCAGTTGGCGAATCCGACGTCGACGAGATGAATGAGATGGATTCGCGTGCATTTGTGGCGCCACCAAAGATGTGGCGGGTGGACTGTGGTTCGCCGATGATCGTGCGCCTGGTTCATTGACAATATCTTCTAACGCCACGCTCTGGCTCCCGAGCGTTTTTCCGTAACGTCAAGATCGAGTGAGTAAATCTGATGACATCTTATCATAATCAGGGACAGATATGAGCATCGATCAGTGAAATCAGTTCAGATTAGTGTATTATTGCTATATCTTCAGGTTGAGATTGTGTTCTTCATATCAACTTATTAATCATAGTGATCTTATCATGTTTGTAATTGTGATATTATCTTCTTCTCGTGTGGCGCATAGTGTGGCATCTTGGCGTGATAAGTGACGTATGCGTATCGTATCGTTGCGGATCATCGCGAATCAAAATGGAAAAAAATGGTGAGATGGTGCGCGCGGTGACCGATCGCGGCTGGACGAAGGTGACGAAGGAATCAGTGCCGGGTGATGAGTAATCTTCGAGATGAGTGATGATAATGGTGTTAAATAATGATGTCGTGCGTGATTCGGTTGTGTTGCGTTAAGATGAGATCGTGTTGGTTCAACGTCGTGGGATAATATCCGGTGTCGAATGACCGATGAATGACCGAAATGGTTGCTCATTCAAGCGGATGATGAACGGCGACCAATTGTTTAGCCGGTGGAAACGGTGCGTTCGACGGGAAAAGTGCGACTAAATCAGTTGGTGTGTGGAATAGTGATAATGGGTTCGGGCGGAAATCGGCGCTGTGAGCAAAAATTGTTGACGAATCTGGTGATTGGTGTGAATCTTCCGACGACGTGTCGCTGGATTGCATTCTTTTGATATGTGATAAGATTACTAGATTACTGGTATCTTTTCTAATATTAATAAGCATTCTGGATCATCATTAGAAAGAGCGGAGATGTTTTAGAATAATTTAAAGATTATATTGTAATAACATGGATCAACTAGAGCTATGTACTCAGTGGATAAATGCATTCTTTATATTTCAAATACTAATATATAATGTTGGTATGTAAATATAAATAGGATAGTGAGGTGATAATTCAAACAGCATCTGAAATAGAGATTAATTCATGATTTAGTTTCCTTGACCTGTGCCTGGTTTCATTGTTTAACCATTGAGTTATTATGTTTGTATCGGAAGGGTGAGTATCTCACTTAAGATTTACAAATTAATTAACAAAAACGTGACAGTGAAACGATACTTAATGGCGTGCAGGTGAACAGGACGTATCTATTTATGTGGGTTGTGTCCTTCTTACAGCTTATAATTTGTTTTTCGTGGGATGTTGCAGACGTAAACGTATACCCAACCTGCTCAGATATTGTATTAATCACGTTCGAATCAGTTGTTGTAGAACAGACTTCGTTTTCTTCTTATTGAGATGGAATTCGTTAATGGGACATAGTTCGTGAGAAATTAATCAGATTCATTATGATCCATAAACGCATTGTAGTTATAGTAGACTCTTAAATATTAACCATGTAATAAAGACATTATTTACTCAACGATATCTGAATTGTGAATGAGTTGAAGTTGAAACTCTGTGGATTGATCATTGTTTATATCTTTTATTTAATAGATCTGAATCGAATATTAGTTTCCTATTTTTCTTTCTTGATGCCAACTCAAATGAACAATTCTTACTTCAATCTCTCTGCGCGGAAATCCGCGTCAATGGATGGAAAAGATATTAATATTGGAATTGTATAAATGATAAGAAAACTTTATTAAAGAATAATGTAGGATATATTCTTCAAAACGTCATTAAGCCTGTGGGATCATAATCAGATGCAAATCTTGTGAGATGACATTCAATGTTAACGGATCTTTGTTGATTCATGTACCAAGCGTTCACCTTTACGTTGGCAAAAATGTGGAATGTTGAGTGGTGGATATGTGGTATGCTCAATATTTCTTAAAGTGGACAAATGAATTGAGTGACATCGAACTCTTGATGGGAATCAGTGATTGGGATATTTCGTAATGCCCTGACGAAGAAATTAACATGGATCAAAGCGATGTGAACTCTGGATCAGTGATTGAAACCATGGTATTCTTCAATTGCGAAAAGAAAACGAATGAAGGAAAGAACAAAAAGATTAGTTATAGTTTTGGATGAATCTTCTGGGGTGATTGAGACTTAAGTTCATTTTTTTATTAGAAGATTCATCTTTAGATCTTGTTTCTTTTTATGTGATTCTGAATGGAAGGGCAAATCTTGATCATGATGGACTTCATTGAATCTTATCTTATGGTTGGTATTCATGTTTGGTTCCCAATAATCAGAATGGGTTACTCATGGAAGGATATATAGTGATGTGGTGCTTGTAAACAGAGAATCAGTTGGGGAGACATGGGTAGTAATCTAAGTTGAGACCAAATCAGTTCGGATGATAATCTCATGTTGGCATTGGATACTGACCAGCCTCATAATAACAGAAGATATTTATTTGTCAATTCTCATATGTGTGGTGAGTGCGACAACAGATCCCACATCAAGTTCTTTCCAACCAGTCCTTATATGGCCTAAACAATTTGAGTTTCTCTCTTATAGTGTGACTATCATCATACTCATATTTGTGATCATTAAACTCTAAATTCGCATCATGTGATATTTCTATGTGGATCTTGGACTTTGGGTGCTACCTGTGTCATCTCATATTCTTATTCATCTCTATGTCATACTTGTGTTTTATTACCTGTGTGACCTTGTGACCTTTTTCTGATTACTTTGGCGCGTATTTGAACATAATGACCACTATCTATCCTCCAATGTTTATGTGTTGTTATCGATTGGATCATTATATGTTTGATGGTTAATGGTCTAATCAATTGATCTTCATGTATGTTGACTTTGTCTATGGAAGGGATGGATCTTGAAACTTAATGGACGGAAGTATAGTGGACAAGGATATGTGGATGGATCAAAGTCTTATCACTACCCTTTATATCAATTCTTGTATTAAATGAGTTTTGTCATAAGTATGTTAAATCTTATTCTTCTTCATTTATATAACATTATCTTGATAAATATTTGTTCTTTCTTGAAGTGTTTTAACATCATCTCAGAGACACAGGAGTATGAACTCATGATATTTGTTCATGACCAGATATAAACTATGTTGTCTTCTGTTGATGAAATCTTTGCATATATTTCTTCTCATGATCTATATTAATTATGAATTTCTCGGAATGCATGAGATAGTAAGATGAGGTCTGATAAGCCTCTTCTTTGTGGTGAATCATTCTTCTTTAATTAGTTTGTGAGTGACTGTGATTTCAAGAATTATTGAATCTTGGTTCTTAACTCTTGCTGAAAAACAAACATTGTATTTATAATGATATTAGGTGTGATTTGATGGGAGAGGAGTATTTTTGATAATTTGTAGAGTTATTAAAATGAGATAGGTGTTGAGATAGACTTGACAATGAGATGTCAAGTAGAAGACAGTGAGTGTGAAGGAATATAGGCATATTATTGGGCTTAACAGCAATTATTTAACGGAAATTTCTAACTCTAATAGTGAGAGAGGAAGGGCGACTGATGATTCTATGTTTGATTAATAATATTTATATAAATCTAACCATTTTGGTGTTTCTGTTGAAGATCATATCTGACTCTTAGATCAATCTTCGTAATATCATAGTTGTATAACCGTTCAGAAGACATCTGTGGGCGTGTGATTATCTTCCTGATAATGTTATCAGTTGAGTTCGAGGACATGGTGTTTGGATCCCTTCACTGACATTTGTCTTCTAAATGTTATTTGTGAATAATATGCTCATTCTATTATCATTTTGCATTCGAGACATTGAATATGTATCTTTAATATTCTTGAAGATGTGTGATAAGAAGAAGTGATGATGAAGTGAAGTGTGTGACGATGTTGTGTGACGTGATGATGTGATGATGATGCAGTGACGTGCGTAGTAGATGTTAATGATGTGATGAGGCGAGTCGATCTTTGCGAGTTCGACGGCGTGAATGGGTTTCTTTGTCACTCATTGGATATTGTATCATCGTCTTCTCGTTTTGGCGTTTGTCAGGTCTGGGGTACAATAGATACCTTTTGCCGTTTATTCTGAGACATTGAATCCCTCTTCTACCTGGATATTATCTTGAAGACTGATTGTGAGATCATCTCACATCATGAAATCATCGTTATGTAGTCATTCAAATCATAAAGTACATCGACTGTTATTGATTCTCATCTTACTTCATTTGTGTTGTTATTGTTTTTATCTGAACTGTATTGTAGAGCGTTAATGAATCTGATTGCTAACGTGAGCTTATGGATGAACTTTGCTTTAGCAGACAGTTATGGGTTTGTGGTTTCTCTACCCTCTTAGTAGGCTTTGTTGGTTGATGTTGGGTGTATAAGATTAAGACTAATTCTGATGGATCTATTGAGCGATTCAAAGCTAAGTTGGTTGCAAAAGGATATTCAAAATAGTATAGTATGGATTATGAGGAGACTTTTCTCTTGTTGTGAAAATGACTACAGTTTGTAGCTTCGGCTCAACAATGGTTTATCTCTCAACTTGATGTTAAAAATGCCTTCTTAAAGGGAGATCTTCAAGAAGGAGTTTATATAGAGCCCCCCTCATGGTGTTTCTCATGATTTTGGGTATGTTTGCAAGCTCAGGAAGATATTATATAGTCTCAAACAAGCACCTTATGCTTGGTTTGAAATTATCTATTGTGATCTCCTCTCTTAGATTTGCTGCTAGTAGTTATGATTATGCTCTCTTTGACTAAGTGCGATCTGGTGTATCATTCTTTCTTTATATGTTGATGACATGATTATTACTGGTGATGATGTTGATGGCATTTTAATTTTGAAGGCAGAGTTAGCTAAACAATTTGAAAAAAAGGATCTAGGTCCTTTATGATATTTCTTTGGTATTTAGTAGCCTATTCGCCTAGAGGTTATCTTCTTTCTCAATCAAAATAAATTTTAGAAATTCTTGAGCGGGCTAGACTTACTGATAATAAGACTATTGATACTACTATTAAGGTTAATGCAAAGTATTCTTCTTTTGATGGTACGCCTTTGTCAGATCCTACATTATACCGTACTATTGTTAGGAGCTTGGTATATCTTACTATTACTCGTCCGGATATTGCTTACGATACTCATGTTGTTAGTCAGTTTGTTGCTTCTCCCATTGATTTATTTGGCGGAGTTAGTCTTCGTATTTTAAATTATATTGGTCTGGTCTTTTAAGTCTTCTACTCATCCCCTACCTCCTCTTTGAGACTACGTGCATATTCTGATCTTTGATTATGGCAATGACCCGCGTCCTTAAATCTATTATTGGATTTTGTATTTTTTTTTAGTGATTCTCTTATTTCTTGGAAGAGTAAGAAACAACCCATTGTTTCTCTATCTTCAACCAATATAGAAGATCGTGCTATGACATCTACTACCAAATAGATTGTTTGATTACTTTTGTTGCTTGCAGATATGGGGGTATTTCTTTCTTATCCCACTCCTATGTATTGTGACAACAAAAGTGCTATTCAGATTACTCCATGACTTAGTTTTCATGAACAAACCAAACACACATTAAAATTGATTGTCACCTTACATGTCATCATGACATGACACCATCACTTCTGCCGATTCTGAAACACAATTTCTTCTGTCGAATTCTGTTTTCCGTTTTTGTTTTCTGGTTAACAAATTCTCAATACTTATAGCAGTCGCATCACGAGTTTGAGGAGGGATGTTAAATTAAATTATTTCCTATTATTGGTAGGATTTCTTTTTCTTAGCACTCTAGATTTTGTTTCCTTTTAAGATTCTTCTAGTAAGCCTATGCTTATATAAAGATCTTTGTTATATAATTTCAATTAAGTTATTGGAACAAGACTTTCAGTTTGTCTCTTGTTCCCAATTAGAGTTTCCTAATTTCAACAAGCATAACAAATTATTTAATTAAGACAACATCAACCTCTCATTTCCTCTAAAAACCCTAGTTCCTTTTATTCTTTCTTTTCATCCCTGTTAGAAAGGAAGTGTTGTTTTTTTGGCTTCCTTGACTTGAAATCACCCTTCCCATATTTTGTTCACTCAGATTTGAGTTTTCTTTCTCAATAAAGTGGTTTCTTTCACTCGGTCTGAGTTTTTATTCAATTTTCCTTTCCTAATTTTTTGTGTTTTTATTGTCAATTTGTTGCAGCGTGTGGTTGTGTCGTCATACAACGGTTGATTTGTTCGTTGGTTTTTGTGCGAGTGATTCAGACGGCATGCTGTTTCCACCATATAGAAAATTCATATCAAATCCTTATTCGCCAATATGCTTCATCATATTTGAAATCTTAGGTATTCTAGGCATCTTAGGATTATCAATTGTGTAGGCCTTGAGTCGTTTATTCTTGCTATTAACTTGGATGTTGTGTCATCCTCTAATGTTTTTAGCACTTTGATTTCTATGTTCATATGTGATGTATTATTGTTTTGAATCAATGAAATTTCTTTTTTCAAAAAAAAATAAAAATAAAATAAGACCACATCAATACACATTTATAAGATGGGATGGTGCCTACAGCTTTTGGTCATGGAGCATCAATCATACCTTTATATATATTTATTCACTATATGTAGAGTTATAGTAACATGGATTCATTTGGTTTTTTATGATCTTTTCTGGCTCTTTTATCATTTGAGATAGGCATAAGGCACAATTTATCATATCTAATCTACCATGTTTTGGTAGGTTTAGAATCATAAGTTTCCGTTTAGAAAGGAGGCCTGCTAGAAAATGTTAATTTTTACTACTGTTGTATGGCCTAGGACATTTTGCACTAACTGATATTAGTTTTCTAATTCCAACTCAAACATAAGATAGCGACATGATTAATCTGGCCCTATATTGTAGAGATAAGATGAGGGGTGTCAATTAAGAAAAATTAATTTAAGGTTATACATATCTCACAAATGAATTGATGTATGAAATATATTATCTATTTAGTAATTATATTTGCGAATGAGACCCAACAATAGTTTAAGGTTAGATAGAATTCGAGGCCTAGCCTTGAGCAAGTCTGGAGGCACACATACAGGGACCGTGAGAGAAAAAAATCAATAGGTTGAAGCTTTAAAAGAGAAAAAAAAAAAAAGGCAGTTATCAAGGAAATGCTCTGGAACAATTCCTCCACATCCCAGCACTCCATTCATTGACTGTTTCAATCCCATTTTTTTCGGGTTTTCAAGGCTGGGCGAGTAACAAAATATCGGGATCGACCAAACTATATACATTAGGGATATATTTTGTTGCTTGAAATATCGAGGGATCGGCCTTGTGGCTGGGGCATAGGGAAGGGACTAGGTTCAAGTCTTCTTGAGAATAAAATATTACAATTTTGTATTGTAAAGTGAATAAATGTTAAAAAAAAAAAACAATTATGTCCCATTTTAGTTTATATTTTAAAACTAATTATTATTTTTTTAATGTTTAAAGTATTTGTTTTTCTAAAAGTGCTAACAAAATAAATAAAAAATGTAAAAAAACTAAATTTTTATGATTAGTTTGTCTGATGAAAATCTCAAAGTAAATTCTTAAGAAACTTACATATTCTTAAATAATTTAATTTTTTATGTTGGTGAATTAAAATCAAATAAATAGGTCTTAAGTATGAAATAAATTGTATATCAAGTTTGCTCTATGTTTACTTTCTTTTCCTTAACTACTTTTTCTCTCAACAACTCTATTAGTATATTTTCTTGCGATGAAGGATGAAGGATGATTTTTGGATGATTTTTTGGCCATTTCCTTTTGGCCCAAAATCACCCCCTCACACCTCCTTCCATCATTTTATTCATCAATAAAATGGTTATTCCATACAGATCTAAGTTTTTATTTGTTTTTCATGATTTAGTCATATTCTTGGTATGACATGTGATTATGCCATTACATTAAATGTTTATCTGAAGGAGTGAGATTCGCATACAAAGTATATCCGACAATGACAAGAAATTAAATTACCATCGCTGATTATGTCAGATAACCTGGATCATAGGGTATTTTAGTCACAATGGTAATATCAAATATGTAGGCTCAACTATGTATAGGCTTTGAGCCGATTTATTATGTTACTAACTTGTATGTTGTTTCATCCTCTATGATTTTTAGCGATTTTGATTATATGTTTTTATCAATGTATATACTAGTTTTGAATCAATAAAATTATTTTTATCTTCAAAAAAACACTTATTTTTCTCTATTTTCTTTGCCTAACAGATTCCCTCAAATATTTTAGGAATGATACGTAGCTTAAATTAACTTATCTATACTACATATAAAAGTAGTAGATGTTGTACAAAATTTGTTTCAAAAACTATCCTTGTTAATATAACTTTTATTCTAAAACTACCCTTATTACTACTTTTTAACTCCATTTAACTCATATCATTAACCATTAAACTTTTTAGGATTTAATATAAAATTCAATTCAATTTTCATTCTCAATCATATTTCATAAAACAAGGACTTAGTTATGAGTGTTTTAGTTCTTTCCTTATTTGTTATCCACTCTAAAAAGGTATGTTTCTTACAACTTTTCATCCCCATTTAACTCATCTCATTAACCATTAATTCTTTTAGGATTTAATATAAAATTCAATTCAATTTTGATTCTACCATAAAACAATGTCATCTAGAAATCAATATCGTTAAAAGCGTTTCAATTCTCTTCTCATTTGTTATCCAACTTTAAAAAAGGTAACTCTCCTCATTTGCTATCAACTATAAAAAGGTAAGTTTCTTATAAGAAAATAATTTTTTCCACCATTTCAGTTCTCTCTTCATTTGTAATTCACTCTAGAAAGGTAAGTTTCTTATACCACAAATCAATACCTTAAGAGTGTTTCAGTTCTCTCCTCATTTTGTTATCAACTTTAATAGGTAAGTTTCTCCTTATTTGTTATCAACTTTAAAAAGGTAAGTTTCTTATAAGAAAATAATTTTTTCCCACCATTTCAGTTCTCTCCTCATTTGTAATCCACTTTAGAAAGGTAAGTTTCTTATAGGAAAATATTGTTTTTTCCTTTCTATTCTCCCCTCCTTTGTTATCCACCTTAAAAGATAAGTTTCTTATAGGAAACTACCGCTATGAGCAGTCCTTCCCTCCTATGTTTTCTACTTTAAAAGGTAATTTTCTTATTGGAAAAAATTGAGTTTGGTATGAGCTTGCTCATATGCATTCTGCTCTTTTCAGAGAGATCACTTATGTGCATTTGTTCTTCGCATGTAGAAATCACTACAAGCCAAGATGGAGTCTTGGCAAGATTTCACACACCGCAGTCTTGCAAAGAAGCACTTCTAAAATCAAAAACCTTAACTCGTTGTGCAAGCATAACTTGATATATAGGAGAATGCCCCATGGAGTATGGGTACAAATGTATTCACTTGAAGCCCTTAGGAAGAAAAGGGTGAGAGATTTGCTAAAATGATAAGAAGATTGGTGTTGTCTCTTACTTTGTTATGTATGCAATTTTTATTTATTCATAGAAGGTTCTTTAGCAAATTCCTTTGGAAAGATTCATTCTCAATAAAAATCCTCGGTTATAAGGAAGTTTTCTTTTTTTCTTTTCCCTTAATAGAGCCAAGTTGATGGATTTTTTGTTTCTCGAGCTTTGAAGCTCGATTCACATTTCTTTACACATTTCGCTAAACAACCAAATAGGAGTCAATGGTAAAACTTGAATATATGATAAGTGATTGTTGATTGGGGTGATTTGTTGAAGGTGAATGGTGAATTGATGAAGGTTAATTTTTAACTACCATTGATAATAATACTATAGTAGTTTAATTGAAAATGGCTTTTGATATTATTCCATTTTATTTATCATCGCTTATTATCAGATTTAATATAAGCTTGGATTGTTCCCTTTATTTGATCGTTGAAGTTTATATATATATATATATATATATATATATATATATATAATGATGATGCTTTTTCAACGGGAATCGGGTTGAAGCGCATGAATCAAGCTGGCCGGTCCGTCGACCAGACATTGACTCTCCCGCAAAACAAGAACAAAAGGATCGGCGAGGGCTCGCCTGCCAGATCTCCCGATGCCTAAGCGCTCTTTCCGGGGAAGAGAAGATCGACCGCTAGTGGAATGAACTTCGTGCGTAAGTCTACATACCTTTCACTTGGCTGGGTGGTCTCATATTTATAATGGATGATTACTTACAACTTTCCAGAATTATACTCTACAAGATGTTTCCTAGTTGGATGATGACACTCGAATAGTATGTTTCCCGTCGAGGATGATACAAGATTTCTTACTGTGGTAGATTTTCTTTCCTTATCGTAAGTCGATTGATAAGTGATAATTTGAGGGGTGATAATCGGGAAATATCTTACTTCCCGACGGTGGAGAGATCGGGTGTTTTCCCCATCACGATTCCTCAACACAAATTTTTAAAGGGGGCGACTGGTTCCTCGTTGGGTCATCTCTTGAGGGATACCATTAAGGGCCTATTGCTAGTACTCGGGCCCAATTTTAATCCCGACGTTTGGGTCAGATCTTACGCCTACACATTTCATTATTTCAAAACCCCATCGGGCCGCCCCTCAAATTTTCGACTGCCACAGTGCAAGATCAGATCGCCCGGATCAAATACACCCACGTGCATACTCAAGAAGGGTTTGATTAGCTTTACCGCCCCACGCCTCGCGATATGACGCTTCGATTTCCGCGGTTTATTTTTGTTTGCGGGTTTAGCTTCCTTTAAAACGCCCCCGACCGCTTGTGACTTGCTCTGCTTTCAAAGATTTTTTGCCTACAAATCGTGCCTTTTTCCTGTTTTCTTGTCCGATTAGTGTTCAGGATCGCTTCTGGTCCCCAGAGTATCACATTTTTGGGTCAGTCCATCTTACTGTCGGCTCTTCCTCCGCCCGTTTCAAGTTCATGGTTCTAGATGTGCGCTCATTGGGTTCTGTGATTTCCTTTGATTTCTCTTTCTTTCCTGCTTAACCCGCGTACCCATGGGTCCTAGTCAGCCCTCCGTCCCGTGCATAAGGAGTAATCCCGCCAAGGTGTCTAGTTCCTCGGCCTGACCGACCCGGGGAAAGCACGACACCTGGGTCGTGGTGGTTCACCGGCCGCCCGGAGGCCCCTTCCCTCGGATAAGGGCAAGGAAAACTTAACAAAACTCAGCTCCCGGGGCCGGCTCAGCATTTGAGGGTCACTGGCCTGAACACCGAGGCCATGGGCCCCAAATTCCGGCCGAACCTCGTATGGCGATCTCGCGTTCGACATAGCCCCCATCGGGGTCCACAGTTTGCGCCCCGACGTGTCACCTCACCTATGTTGTTGGAAGTGCCTAAATGGTGTGCTTTTTTGAGGTGGCGTTCGAGAACGGCCTCCGCTTCCCCTTGCATTCTTTTATAAAAAGGGTCCTCTGCAAAGATTTTAATGTCTCGCCCTCTCAAATTTTCCAACTTCCTGGGTGTTCTCAAAGGGGCTTTGTTAGGTCGTCTTTAGGGACAAAGGCTCGTGTTCCCAGTGATTGCCCCGTCTTAGACTTCCTTCAGAAGAGGCTTAAGGCTTTTATATCTCTAAGCCGCCTTAGCCCTAAGTTGATCATTTCTCGACCTTCCCTCTTCTCGCACAAGTCTTAAAGGAACGTTATTTTCGTTAGTGGCCGCTACTGGGAGTACAATCTCTTTGATCTAGAGACACTCTCATGCTCCCCGCCGTCCGGGACTACCCCGAGAACCTACGTGAGCCTCCTCCTTTGTTTTGATTGCTTACCTCTCTGGTCATAGGATATTTCTAACATTGCTTTGAACATGCGGCCTTTAGGTGCTCAAACTGGGATCTTAGTCCTAGCGACAAGGAGGAAGCTTAAGTCAGTGAAGGCGCCCGTGGTTTCTATTCCAAGCTCATCAGCTCCGGAGCATTCTGATCAGTCCAATGCGAGGCCCGCCCCGACTTCCTTCTTCGAGGTCCTCTCCCCTCTCCATGAAGCCGCCTGGCCCCCAAATCTTCCCTCACTGCCTCTGCTTCGGGGCCCCCATCGTGGGAAGCCTACACGGGAGAGCCTGGCCCCGCTGGAGGCGCCGACAGCCAGCCAAGAGGAGCGTGAAACTAGAACCCGATCTCGCCTGCAGAGGGCTACCCTCCCGCCTGGCAAGACCTAGCTGGGCCTATCCTTCACCTTCATCCCTCGCCTTGTGGCCGTGACTCTTCTGGGAGGGGGTGGGGTGAATGAGCCCCTGGGAGGTTCTCCCTATCCTGGCCTCCCAGTCCCACGTCATGGGGCGCCGCTCCTCCCACGCTGGTCGGACAAGGTGACTGTGGAATTGCACGCTCCGAGGCTGCAGGATGAGGACTCTTGCTTTCATGCTGAGTCACGGGGAGCATTTCCTCCCATCCCGCGCGATCCACCTCGGGGGAGGGTGGGGCGCCGCCCGTCGAGGAGGCTCGCCTTTCTTCAGTGGAACCGCCTATACGCTCCAAGTGCTTTCACAATCTTTTTCTTTATCGTTTCAGTTTAAAGGCTACCCTTCTTTCTTTTTTCTTTTTTTTTCTTTTTTATTTTTTTATTTTAGGTGGCTACTTATACGAAAGGTCAGTAAGGAGGGCCACTTACTTCAAGGGCTCCCGCAAGGCGGTAAGTCTTACACGCTAAGTGTCAGCTTTCCCGACCTCGAAAGCTAGTCTTCAAGCCCGTGATAAGGGAACCGACCGAGGAAACTAGCTACTGTGTCCGACCTGAAGCATGCTTAGCCGGTGCGCAGCGAGGACAAAGAAAAGGAGGCCCGAAAGGATACGAATGTTGCCGAAGACGAGCCGCATCGCTGCAGGAGTCATGCCATCAAGGGCGCACCCCAGGGGCCAAGATAGCGCCTTTGAGCTTCGCTAAGAAGCTTCCTGAGGCGTAACTCTGTGGAATGCTCTGACTTCGAGAGTCTAAGAGTTTCGATGGACTCGCGAGGTGAGGCTTTAGCCAAACGGAGTAAGCAAAGTGATTAGGGAGTGAGCTCAATGACTGTGCATGTACCTAATGGCTCTCCTGGGTCATTTTCAACACTCCAAGCTTCCCGAGCTTCCTGCACACGGAGTTCAACATCCAACAGAGAGGTCACATCCGTCAAGGCTGAGGCTGACAGTGTGCCGAGGTGTTTCCCGACCGTACTCGCCCACCGGTGATCTCCTGCCCTCCCGGGGCTATTCTTCTCGTCCCACCTCGGGGCTCAGCTCTTTGACTCGCACTTCCCGTTTGGGCCCAACACGTGCTGCAGCTCTTTTTTTTTTTTTTTTTTAATGCATCCCGTGGGAGCCCCGGCTTTGTATTTGCCTGATTAATTATCATTGATATACTCTATCTAATGACACTCCTTCTCTCCTTCCCTATTTCGTTGATTTGAAATTGCTCGGGTTTTTGGTCGCAGAGATCTTCCTAGAGAAGCAGGTTCTGCAATTTGAGCTATCAGCTTCCTCGAACGCATGCCTCGTGGCCGCCGACCTGGTGCTATTACGCCTACGAACTAAGCCACGTCCCGAGCCATGGCCTCGCGGGCTACTCGCTTTTAAGCCGTTATACCGCGAATCGAGCTACCGGGCCCCGAGATACATGGCCCGTGGTTACTCGCTTTTGAAGTCAAGATTTTATGAATCGAAAGACAGTTCTAAGCCATGGCCTGCAACGCAAATTTTTAGTCGTTACGCCCGTGAACTCGAGTCGACGGGCTCCCGAAAGGCGCGGCTCCGCGGGCCATCGGGCCTTTGAGCGCGTTCGCGAATCGAAAGCTACCGGGCTCCCGAGCCATATGGCTCCGCATACTTCGCTCTTTGAAATGCTCTCGCGAATTTAGCCATCGCCTCTGAGCGGCGCATGGCTCCGCCGCATTTCGCCTTGTACCAAGCACTCGTTAACCAGCTACCGCGGCCCCGGTGCCATGGCCCGCGGGCTACTTCGCCTTTTTTGAAACATTAGCTTCCGCAAACCCAGCTATCAGCCCTGAGCTACATGGCTTCAGTGGGCTTGGCCTTGGCAGCACGCCTCGTGAACCCGGGAGCTACTAGGCCCCGGCAGCCATGGCCCCGGCTACTGGGCCTCAGCCGTTACGCCCGCGAACCGAGCTACTAGGCTCCCGAGCTACATGGCTCCACGGCTACTCGCCTTTTACTTCCTTATCTCGGGAAAGGCGCGCAGCTTTAATGAGGATTTATGGAGAATTGTCGAATCAAGGCGATTTCCCGAGCGCCCGCTCCTGCAACAATGCACTTTCCGTGATGGTGCTTATGCTCTAACCTTCTTCCTTAGTATAGTCGAGTCCCACCATGATGAAGCGTTAGGGTTTGGTCATCATCAAGGGAGGTCCGTCTGCATCGTGGAGCCGACGCTTGTCTGGCGGGTCTACTCGCTTGGTGGGAGTCAGGTTTTTCCCCCAGTTCCTCCCTCAGGGAGGTCTATGTTTGCTCCCTAGCCATGTCCAATGATGGAACTCGTGCTAGTGGAACGATCTGAGGGGGCTGCAGTAATTTGAAAAACTTTTAGCATCAGCTCTCATTTTTTTTCCTTCTTCTCTTCTTCCCTTCTCCCTTTCCTCTTCCTCTTTCTTCTGTTTTTCCTCGCTCGCACTCTCTCTTCTTCTTTCCCCTTTCCCTTTCTTCCTCGAGATTTTTTTTTCGGTTTTGGCTTCGACAAGGTGTAGGCCGATGTGAAGAACCGATTTTTGCTTAACTGCGGATTTTTGAGATGCAAAGCGGTGATTTTGTAAATTCTCTAGGTCAGAATCTCTATGTAATGAAATTTTGTATTCAACTTTAGTTCCTTTTGAATAAAGAATCACCTTAGAATTATGCTGCTTTCTTTCACCCCACCCTTCTCGAGCCAGGCTTTCTCGCTTTATCACTGAATTTATTGTTTGCCTACCATAACATCAAACGATCAAAATGGCAAAAGGTTATTTGAAATCGACGGTGGACCTTTATTACGTGCATCACGCTCCGGTCCCGCCGTAGAATCGCTTGAGAGGCCTCAAAGGTTCCATGAGTAAGGTGGTTTTTCCTTACTCCGTTTGGAGCTCATAGTTGTCAGGTCGAATTATGCGAGATATGATGCGTACTCCTTCCCACCAGCGTCCCAAATGCCCCATGTGAGGGGTCCCTTCCCGTCGTGTTTTTTCAGAACTAGGTCACCCCGGTTAGAACTCCTGCTCGACTCCAGTCATGAAATACCCTACGCTCTTCCGTGATACTTCCACGCCTCAGACTTGCTCTCGCTTTTTCTTCTAGAGATCCGTGCTTCTGCCGAAGAGCCCCTCGCTTCGCTAGGTTAGATGTTTTACAATTCAACTGAGACTTAGTCCGACCGATGGCTCCATCAGCTTCTGCCAAAGGCCAGCAAACTGGTTTCGAGTCGCCGACTACAAGGGTAGCTCAGATGCCCATAATACTCCTGGGAGGTACTCTACCCATTTTCCTTTGTGTCTTCTAGTTTGGTTTTCGTTGTCGCCCTTTGTAGTCCCAAGGATTTGGCCGCCCATTAGACTCCGTGGATGAGCTGGGGACGAGTAGTAGTTCTTGATTCCAAGCTCAGCACAGAAATCCCTTATGTTTTGTGATCATTGCCAAGGGCTCGGCTTCGGCCCATTTGCTAAAATAGTCCACGGCCATAATGATAAATTTGCACTGACCCCTTCCAATGAGTAGAGGTTCCAATATGTCTTAGCCCCCAAGAGCAGAGTGCCAGGCTTAGGATCACACGCCGGGATGGGAGAGGAGATATCTCTGCATGCTCCCGACAAGCTTTGTATTTTTAACCGCTATGTCATGTCTTTGGAAGCATCAGCCGCAGTACCCCCGCCTTAGTTTTTTCCCGAAGGTCCGAGCCCGATGTGGCTGCCACATGCCCTCGTACTTCCTCGAGTATGCACCGCGCTTCCTTTCCATATGCACTTAAGACCTGAAGCAGAAGCTCAAGTGAGTAAAGGGTCCCCGATGAATCCTGAACCTTGCCGACCTCGTCCAGCTCGACGCCCGGGTCGCCTGGGCGACGCATCACCTACCAAGTAATCCCATAGTGTCCATCCACTTCTGTCAACATCACAGTAGACTCTTCATTGTCGACGCCTTATCGAGGGCTCCGCGAGTGCCCGACAGTGTCACTCGCCTGTGTCTTCTTGTGAGGTCAGCGAGCGCCATGGCTATCACCGAATCTCCGATTCGTATATGTTTGAACTGAACTCGCATTTAACTTGCAGCAACTCGCACTGGGGTATAGGATCATCTTCTCACCTCTGGCCTCGTAGGAGTCTTCTATCTATTTTACCACTAGTCGGGAGCCCGCCGCCTCACCTCTACCGGGACCGCTTCCCATGAAGTGGGCGAGGCTGGAGTCCAACTATGACCGCCTCATATTCCTACTCACATCGAGGCTCGAAACCGAACCCGAGAGAAGCGTACTCAGATTTTATCCCAGCGAGAGGCTCAGGATCAACCCGCGACCGTCTTTGGGCGCAATGCACTCACGACTCCGATAATTTCCATGGGGAGGTCGGGTGCCAATCGGGTAGCCTTGTGAGTCCGTGCTCGCAATCACATGAAATCTCGCCAAGACTGAAGCCTTTACCGCCCTGGTTTGTACCTAATGTCAAATTCACTCAACTCTATAGCCCACCTCATCAGCCTTTCGGAGGTTTCTGGTTTATGTAATATTTGCTTCATCTAAGATTCGTCAGACTCACTGTGAGCTCGAAGTAAGGTCGAGTTTTCTGATGTGGTTACCAATGCCAGATATTCTTCCATCTGGTACCTCTCTTCGCTCCCTTCAAAGCCCCCAGTCGCAATAGTAGACCGGTTGTCGCGACTCGTCCCATTCCTCTTACTAGTAATGCACATTACAAAAAGCCCAAACGGCCAGTAGAGTGAGGAGTTCTCCTGAAGGGCTTACCAGATAGGGGAGAGCCTGTAGGTTTTGAGCGCCGTGAATGCCCTCCCCGGCAATGTGCGGTCCCAATCGAAGGCCTTTTCGAACCCGAAAGAAAGGCCGACATTTGTCGCCGGGCCCTAGATACGGCTGGCCAAACACTCATTCCGAACGTGCTGAATGTCTTTACCGCTTCATGGAGGCAAAAGACATCAAGCACTCCACCTTTATCTTATCCGGCCCGCCTATTCCCGCTGTTAATTATAGTCCTAAGAACTTCCCATGAGACCCGGAAGCGCATTCGGGCCGGGTTTAGCTTCATATCAGCCTTCTCGTGACCTGAACGCTCCTCGCCAACGGTTATGTGGAGCTCGACTTTATCGATTTTACCAAAGATGTCGCTTATATATACCTCCATAAATGTCCCAATTTGCTTCGAACATCCTGCTCACCACTTTGGTAGTGGCTCAGATTTTTAACCAAGTGGCATTACTCGATAAAAGTAGGTTCCCGACCGACAAATGAGGTATTTTCTGGTCACGGGTCCATACCGACCGTTGTATTCGAGAAGGCGCCCATGAAGCCGAGGAGTTCGTGGCTGGTTTGTAGCCCGGAAGGCGTCCATGAAGCTGAGGAGTTCGTGGTCGACCGTAGCGTCTACTAGGGGGAAGCTATCCTTTTTCGAGAGGCGGGGCCATTGATATTTGTGAAGTAATTCTGAAAAGCCGCCACTTGCCGGGTTTTGGCACAGCCAGAGCACCAGCTTATTACGACTGACCATTAGGCTACTCCGCTGCACTCGATTGCTTTCCTTGGAGGAGTTTGTCGACTTTTTCATTGATCTCCTTCTGTCTTTCTAGGGCAAAACTCCTTCTCTTTTGCTTGACTGTCTTAAAGGAGGGATTGACGTTTAACTTGTGGGTGATCACTGCCGGGTCGACCCCACCCATGTCCTCCTGTTTCCAGGCGAATACCTCCATGTTACTGCTCTGGCGGTAAGAGGGCTTATGATGTACGCTAACTTGGACCCTATGTAGACGAGGTGTTTTGGTTGGTCACCGAGCTGTACGGGCTCTAATTCTTCTAAGGGCGCGGTCGGGTGGTTTACCTCGTCACATGTCGAGCTGAAATCCATGTAAAATGTTGTCGACAAGTGTTTTGCTTTGTGATCTTTGAGTACCATTCCACGGCTGTCGCGGTTTCCCTCGGACCATTCCTACTCCATTTGCAGTTGGAAATTTGATAACCATGTGATATGAGGAGGGAACGACCCTTATGGCATTAAGAGATGGCCTTCCCAGTAACATGTTGTAGGCCGATGGGGCGTCTACTATAAGGAATCTCATCGTTGTTGTAGCCTGGCATGGGGGGTCTCCCAGAGTGGTACAGCGTACCGATCCTAAAGGGTGCTCTTTCCCATGAAATCCCGTGGCGGTGTTGGCCGACTCCTAGTTTCTCCTTCAATGCATCTTGTCGAGCTGGCGTGCGAAAATGATATCGACCGGGCGCCGGGTTGTCGGCGAGGACTACCGTGGATCGTTTATTAGCTACCATGGTTTTTATCACAAATTAGTCGTCATGGGGGTGTTAAAGCGACGCCATGCTTCGAGGTTTGAAAAGGTTATGGTAGTATCTTGCCGAGGAAGCTTGGATACAGTTTGTACTTCTAGGGCTTCCCACGATCGATTTGCACAGAGTGGCTTTCACAGGTGGTGGACTATCCGCCTCCGCAAACCCTCAGGAGATTACATGGTTCTCCTAAAGTGGGTTGATCTTTGAACTAGGGTTGGCTAACGAGGTGGTTGTGGCTGGACTCGCTCCCGCCCTTCTGAGGCCACGTATCGGCTAAAAGATGTCCCGCGATGGATGATATTAAATACTACCTTCTGAAAGCAGATCAGTTCTAAAAATAATTTGCGGGTGTCTTTGGTTCTTTGTGGACTCTGCATGGAGGATGTTACCTGTGACATCGCGTCTGCTATCCTGGGGTGCGACTTCATGCGGGATGGCTACCTTGGGGAACCTTCATGTTGCGCAAAGCAGGACTGCGATGCGGGGCGTCGGAGGGGTGTCTTGTTGAGGTGGGCCACCCGCCTGGCTGCGGCTCGGTGAGATGGTCCCCCTGCGATCCTGACTCCCTCGTCTTGCTGGACCGCTCTCTATTTTCTCTACTCCTCCTTGGGTATATGTCCCTGTCTGCCTGTCTCTTGGGGCTTCATTCTCTTTTTTTTGTCGCCCCTGCTCTTTTCCTTTTGAGTAGAAGAGCTTCTTTACTTGGAGAGGAGGGCTTCTTCGCCGTTGATATACTTTACATTTGTTTGGCGGGGGACCTCGGCCATCAGCGGTCACAGGGGTTCTTTGAGATGGAGAACATTAGATCTTCATTTTGACCTTTGCTTGTAATGAGCGATAGCGACGAACTTCTCGTTGAGGATGATATCCACCTTTAGCTACTTCGGTAAACCTTTAAACATATGGCCGCCGAGAGCTTTTCTTGAGAGCTGTTTTATGGTCAGGGAAAGGTAATAACAGGCTTCCCTATATCTGCTCCGATAAAGTGGGAGACAAATGCGATGGAGAATTCTGTGAACGATGAGACGGAAGATGGCGGGAGTCTGTTAAACCAGGCCAATGTTGGGCCCTTTAGTGTGATAGCGAAGGCTCTGCATCGTACGGGGTCCTGAGATCCATGTAGTTCCATCTTATTCTTGTACGTATTAAGGTGGTCGATGGGGTCTTTTGGCCCGTCGAACATCTAGATCTATGACATTGAACTTTGGCGGGAAGGGGTGAAGTCACGGCCTACGGCGATTGAATAGAGGATTCGGTTTGTTGTACTAGGGCGTCCATGGAGGCTGGAGCTCGGCCTTTACCACCCCCTACCTTCATGTGGGTGATTTCTTCTTTGGATGTCCACCGGGCACTTTGCTCCCACCAGACCTCCTCGTTGCGATCCTCGGGGTTGGTAAGGATCATGCTCCACTGGTGTGGCTAGTTTCACCTTCTCATCCGCTTCTCGGCGAGGGGTCGAGGAAGTGTTGTTCTTCTGCAGTAACGGGGTTTTGGTTTTTCGAGGGCTGTGGTGTCTCGTAGAGTGTCGTATTGCCTTGTGAGTTGTTCAGGCGCTCTTTCGGCAAGTGTTGGTTGGTGGCGAGGGCACCTCCCACCTCGTCAGGTGTTGGCTTTGCTTGTCGCAGCGCCTCACGGGAGGTCCTGCTGTCCGCGCCGCTGGGCGGTCTTGCATCCTTGGAAGATTGGCGGATTTGCTCTACTTGTGTTAAGTTGACTACCATGTCGATCATTGAGAGGTTAGCTTTATTTATTTTGAGCGTCATTCCATGGACGGCATGGCCCGATGATGCTTTTCAAGCGAGGTGAAATTTGGAGCGTGCTAAGTGCTTGAAATTTGTGCTTAACTCAAAAATACGTTGAGGACTCCTCTGCAAAAACAAGAAACGAAAAGGATTAGCGGGGGCTCGCTCGTTGCCTCTCCGATGGCTAAGTTAGTTCTTTCCGGGGGAAGAGAAGATCGATTGCTTAGGGAATGAATTTTCTGTGCGTAAGTCTACGTACCTTTCACTTATGGGGTGACCTGGTATTTATAATGGATGATCACGACAACTTTCCTAATTGGATTATGATACTGAATAGTATGTTTCATAGTTGAATGATGACACTGAATAGTATGTTTCCTTGTTGGAGGATGATACAATATTTCTCTCACTTGGGTAGGAAATTTTCTTTCCTTATCGTAAGCCGATTAATAAGGGATAATTGAGGGGTAATAATTGAGAAATATCTTACTTTCTCGATTGGTGGAGATTGGGTGTTTTTCCCTAATACGGATTCCTTAGGCTGTCAACGTTTTAAAGGGGCGAATTGGGCCCTCGTTTTAGGCCTACCTTTGAGGATACAAGTGGGCCTATTGCCAATCTTGGGCCCCGATTTTAATCTCGGTGTTTGGACCCTGTATCTTGGGCTGTGCGCTCATTATTTCAAACCCCATCATATATATATATATATATATATATATATATATATATATATATATATATATATATATATATATATATATATATATATATATAAAAGGAGAAGGTGTATGAAAATTTAAGAAAACTTATAACTTGTTTGAAAACGTTTTAAAGTAATTGTCAAAAAATATATATTTTAAATTATAACAAAAATGTATTTGGAAACTTAAAATCTTACCAATTTATTTTTTATATTTTAAAATATCTTTTAATATAAAACGTTTTATAATTAAGGGTATCTTATATTCCTACAATTATTTTATTTTTGATTCATAGTTCAAAGAAAAAAAATTGTTTCAAAATAATTAACTTAATTATCAAATTTTATTTTTGAACTTATTTAAAAAAAATTTAAATTAAAAATTATCAATTTTTAAACTATATAAAAATAATTTTATCTATAAAAATATTTATAAAATTACTCAAAAATATAATTGTTCCATATTTTGTGTTTGAGTTTAACTTAGCACATGATTTCAAAGAAAATTAATAATTCAAACATTATTTTATTCCTTTAAGAAAAATAAAATTATGTTGTTAGAGTAGTAACACCGTTGAAGATGCTCTTATTTAAGTGATTTGATTCTTAGATTGTCAACAAAATAATAAGTAATTGAAATCATTATCACCATTACACTTATTTTTAATTGTATGGCAAACTCATAATAGCACATCTTATTGCATATTTAAAATGCTTAAATTAATTAAATGTTTAATTTTTCAATATTTTGAACTCTAAAAATATTTTATCTAAAATATAATGACCATCAATTTTCATTTTTTACTTAATTTTCATAATGATGTGTAAAAATTACCTCAAAGTCTGTTATTTATAAGTAAAATCTCATGTATTTAAATAACACTAATGAATTTACCTCATAAAACTTAATATATATTTCTTAATGGCTTAAGTGGTTTTAAGTTGAATTATGTTGACCTAAAAGTTATTATTTAATTATTACTTTTTAATTATTAACATTGTTTGATAAAATTAATTTAAAGTTTATTATGAAATTAACCTTATAAATTATATTAAGGTTATAGTGCTTTAGATAAAAACAAAAATATTGGAATGATAAAGAGATAATATAGATAATTAAGGAAAATGAGAGTAAAACAAGTAAAGAAGTCAAGAATGTCATGTAACGCAAACATCTAAGTACATATGAAAATGTTTTCCTTACTTCAAAAAGTCACTTGATGGTTTGAATTGAATTATTCTCCAAGTCAATGGGTAAAAACTTTTTTTTTTGTCCGAACTTATGTCATAGAGATTTTTTTTGAAACTTTTTATTTTGAAGCTTGTCTTGTGTAGAGTCATTTTTGTTGATAAAAAAAATCTCCAAAAAAATTTCGTTAATAAATGAAAGTCACATTTATAGGTGAAATTAGGAAATCAAATTTTGGAATTCCCCAACATTTAGCTACACAACTAAAAAAATTGCTCCTTAATTTTGACAAATTATTTTCATAATAGAAATTGTTAACAAATGAATATTTTATTTTCTTCTTTATTCTTTATTAACCAATTAGAATTAGAATAGACCATCATGTCTAGCTCATGTCATGTGGTAGAATGCTCAATATTTCAAAAATGTAGGGTATAGGGAGGGGTTTGGGATTGGAGTCCCAGTGTGGACATTTTACTAATTGTAACTAAGGAGTTTAGTTCTCAAAAAAACCTAATTAGTTTTTAATATATATATATATATATATATGATTTTTAAATTAGGCTGGAGCTACAACTTGCTTTGGAATTCTGTTTGGGCAGTCCGTGACTCACGGATGTCGAGCTCTTTGCAAAACAAGAAACAAAAGGATCGTGAGGGCTCTTGGGTTCTCTCCGATGCACAAGTCAGTTCTTCCGATTGGAAGAGAAGATCAACTGCTTAGAGAATGAAGTTTTGTGCGTACCTTTCACCAATGGGGTGGCCTGATATTTATAATGGATGATCATGATAACTTTCCTAGTTGGTGATGATACGGATATTTCTCCCATTGGGTGAGAGATTTTCTTTCCTTATCATTAACCAATTAATAAGAGATAATTGATAACTTTCCTAATTGAATGATGATACCATATTTCTCCCATTGGGTGAGAGATTTTCTTTTCTTATCGTTAACCAATTAATAAGGGATAATTATTGAACAATTATTAGGAAATATCCTACTTCCCTAATTGGTGGAGATTTAATTAGAGAAGTTGGTTACTTTCTTTATCTGGGTTCTTTGGATGTTTCACGTGTCTTGAGCTAGTGCTCGAAGCGCTTTTAGTGATTTCTATCGTCTTACCTCTAGCTGTTATGCTGCATTGAAGCGAGCTATTTGGTTCTTAGGCTCTTACGCCTTCAGATCTGATTTTACGCTCTTTTGAGCTATTCGCTCCTAGGCTATTGCGCTTTTGAGTTGTTTAACTCTTTGAAGCGAGCTATTTGGCTCTTAGGCTCTTTGCCTCACAGGCACAATACGTATCTCGAGCCATTTATTCTCCTTTGAACTGAGTTATTCGCTCTTGGGCTATTGCGCCTTTTGGGCTATTCGCTCTTGGGCTATTATGCCTTTTTGAGCAGTTAAGTTTTGGCTTGAGTGGCTTGTCTCTGGGTTTGATGCGCGCTACGAGCTGAATTACTTGGCTCCACGGGCTATTCTACCTCCCGAAACAACATGCTCTTTTGAATTGGTGATCGGCTCTGGGCTGTTGTGCCTTTTGAAGCGGTCAGCTCCCAGAAAACTAAGGCGCAGCTCGGGCTATTGTTCCCTTTGAGCCATTGAGCTCTGGCGAAGTTGCCAGCTCTTGAGGTACATTGTGCATACGGCCCGAGCTACTTGGCTCTTAGGCTGTCACCTCATTTGTTATGCTCTTTTAAGCGAGTTGTTTGCTCACGAGAACATGTGCCTGCAGGCAATTAACTGAAAAAGCCAGGCTACTTGGGCTCTGTGGCTACTTGGCCTTCTTTGAGTAGTTATGCTTTGTAATCTAAGCTACTAGGCTCCTGAGCTAAATGCCTCCGTGGCTACTTGGCCTTCTTTAAGCAATTACATACGTAATCCTAGCTATCGGACTCTGAGCTACAGCCGTGGCTGCCAGCCTTCTTTGGCTGATTATGCTTTATAATCACATTTCTTGGGATATACGAGCTACATGAAGCCGTGGCTCGCCTTCTAGGCTATTCTGCCTTTTGAGCTATTAAGCTCTGGCCCAGGCTTCTGGAAGCCACGAGCTACATGGCTCCGTGGTTATGGCCTTCTTTGAACAATTAAGCAGTATCCCGAGTTGTTGGGCTCTTGAGCTACATGGCTCCATGGCTACTTGGCCTTCCTTGAGCAGTTACGCTCTGTAATCTGAGATATCGGGCTTCTAAGTTGCATGGCTCCGTGGCTATTTGGCCTTCTTTGAGCAGTTACGCTCTATAATCTGAGCTGTTGGGCTCCTGAGCTACATGGTTCCGTGGCTACTTGGACTTCTTTAGAAGCGATTGCTCACATGTCCCGAATGCGAGCTCTGAGCTACATGGCTCAGTGGCTACTTGGCCTTCTTTGAGTGGTGCAGCTGTATCTGGCTGTGGGCTCTTAGGCTACATGGCCGTGGCTTTTTGGCCTTCTTTGGCTTGATTATGCTCCTAGCGAAGCCACATGGCTTAGGCGCTAAGGCCTTCTTGAGCTATTAAGCTTTGAAAACTGAGCTACTGGGCTCTTGGGTGCTAAGGCCTTCCTGAGCTACTAAGCTGAGGTAAATCTGAACTGATAGCTAAGGCCTTCTTGGTACATTAAACTCGGCGAGCTCTTCAGGCTCCGGGCGCTAAAACCTTCTAAAATTTGTTAAACTACGAAAAGCTGAGCTCTCTTGGGCTCACAGGCGCTCTAGAGCCTTCTTGTTTGTCGGCTCTATAAAATTTGAGCTCACGGGGCTCCGGGCGCTAAGGCCTTCCTGAGTTATTAAGCTCTGAAAATTGAGCTATTGGGATCCTAGGCGCTGAGGCCTTCTTGAGTTATTATGCTCTGCAATTTGAGCTACTAGGCTCCTAAGCTACATGGCTCCGTGGCTCTTTGGCCATCTTGAGCAGTTATGCTCTAAAAGCGAGCTCTTTGGGCTCCACAGGCGCTAAGGCCTTCACATTTGTTAAGCTACGAAGGCGGCTTTCTTTGGGCTTCTAGGCGCTAAGGCCTTCGGGCGATTATGCTCTGTAATCCCCGAGCTCTTAGGCTCTGAGATACATGGCTCCGTGGCTCTTTGGCCTTCTGGCTTGGTTATCAACAAAGCGTACTCTGCGGGAACAGGGGCTTTAAGACCCTTTTTGGCTTGATTATCTTAAAGCGAAATTCTTGGAGCTCACGACTCTAGACCCTTTTGGCTTGATTATGCTCTAAAAAGCTAGCTCTTTTGAATCCAAAGGCTTAAGACCATACTAAACGAGTTATGCTCAAAGTGAGCTCTTGGGCTCGAGGCTCCTAAGACCCTTTTGTGATTATGCTGCAAAAATTGATTCACCGGCTCGGGGCTCTAGACCCTTTTGACGATTATGCTCTGTCCCGAATTTCTTTGGGCTCTTGAGTACACATGGCTCCGTGGCTCTCTTTAGCCTTCTGACAGTTATGCTCGCAATTTAGCTGGGCTCTGAGCTACATGGCTCCATGGCTCTTTGGCCTTCTTGAGTAGTTATGCTCTGCAATCTGAGCTACTAGGCTCCTGAGCTACATGGCTCCGTGGCTCTTTGGCCTTCCTGAGCCACGTAGAGACGGAGATGCCCATGTTGGATCAAGTATTCAATTTCTTTTCTTAGCTGGATGCAGTCGTCTGTTCGGTGTCCATGACCCCTGTGGAACTCACAGTATTTGGTATTGTCTCTTGTCATTGGGTCTGACTTCATCTAGGATAGCCATCTCGCGGGATCTTTCTCTTTGCGCCGGCTTAGGACCTGTGACAGTCAGTGAACTACCAAGGTGTATCCCATTGTGCGACAGGCGCGATGGTCGAGGGCGGTCTCGGCGTTCCTCGCCTTCCCAGGGACCGCTCCTGTCTGCACTTTGTCTCGGAAGCCGTTCCCACATTTCTTATCACCCTGTCTTTTCGCTTTTAGTGGAAGGCTCCTTTGTTGGATTAGAGAGCGCCACCATTGATATACTTCTCTGTTTTGGCAAGGACCTCGGCCATGCTCGCTTGAGGGTTCTTTGAGATAAAGAACATAAGGTCTTTCGACTGCACCCTCAGCCCTGCAATGAAAGCGGTAATGGCGAATTTTTAAATCGGGGATATCACCTTTGCGATTCTCGTTGAATCTGCGGACATACGATCTCGAAAGCTCTCATAGGCTCTAGCGCATGGTCGAGAAGGTGATAGCAAACTCTATCGTCCTTGCTCGATAAAGTGGGAGGCGAGCGTTGACTCTTGTGAATGATGAGATGGAAGGCGGTAGTCTGTTAAACTAGGCGAGGATTGGGCCCTTTAGTGTGATAACAAAGGCTGCACGCCGCGTGTGGTTCAAGTATCAGTGTGGCTCAAATCACAGTTCTTATATGTGGGAGGTGATCGATGGGGTCTTTTGTTGGGTGAATGTTTGATTTGGCGTCCCGAGCTTTCTTGGAAGAGGGAAGTGCAGCACCCTGATTGTGAACGAGGCTTCAGTTTGTTATACCAGGGTGTCCATAGAAATTTGGAGCTCGGTACTGCGCTGCCATTATGGTGACTCTTGCTAGATGTCCCACTGAACCTGCACTGCTCCCGGTAGCTCTCTGTCTCCTACTGATAAAGGATGGGCCCATCGCCTTTGATGTTCCTACCCTGCCTCTCCTCATAGCGATCCTCTCCGGGTGGTTGGTAAGGGTCATGCTCCCTAACGTGACTAGTTTCTCCTTCTCTATTTGCTTCTCGATGAGGGTCGAGGTGTTGTTCTTCTCGAGTAACAGGGTTTTGGCCTTTTCGGGCCTGTCGTGTCTCTTGGGGGCGTTGTATTTGCACAGTGGAGTTTGTCAACTCTCTCGACAGCGGTGGTTGGTGAGGGCGAAGCGCCTCCACCTGTCAGTGTTGTTTTGTATAGTTTTCTAGCGTGCCTCAGGGGTGTTGTCACGTCGCAGGCAGTCTTGCATCCTTGGAGGATTAGTGTGGCTCACCTTGTGTTAGAGTTGATCTGTCAGTCAACTGAGAGATCGGCTTTGTTGTAAAGGCTGTCGCGTTCCAAATTGTGTGCCCGATGATGCTTTTCAGCGAAGCGGGTTGGAGTGTCGCTTGGAATTGTGGGCCCAGGTCGGCCCCGACTGAATGTCAAAACCTGCAAAACAAAAACAAAAGGATCGCGGGGCTGCCACGTTCCCTCTCAGATGCACAAGTCAGTTCTTTCCCGAGTGGAAGAAGATCAAGCTAACTTGGGAATAAAGTTACTTTATGTATTACCTTTCACCGATGGGATGGCCTGGTATTTATAATGGATGATCATGATAACTTTTCTAGTTTGATGATGATACGAATATTTCTTCTATTGGGTGAGAGATTTTCTTTCCTTATCGCTAACCAATTAATAAGAGATAATTGATAACTTTCCTAGTTGGATGATGATACCATATTTCTCCCATTGGGTGAGAGATTTTTTTTTCTTATCGTTAACTTGATTAATAAATGAACAATTATTAGAAATCCTGCCTAATTGGTGGAGATTTGGTGAGGAAGTTGGATACTTTTGCTAATACGAGTTGCTTTGGATGTTTCACGTCCTGGCAGGCGGGGTGAGCGGGTCCCAGCACAGGCCTTCGTGTTTTTGGGCATATGTGGTGAAGTAGGAGCTCTTTATAAACTTTGTTGGGCTGCTTCTTTATCCCCTCTCAAACTCGCTTTTGGGTTTGGCGTGCAGGCCACGCATGTGTGGTTTGGATCCCGTCAATATATATATATATATATATATATATATATATATATATATATATATATATATATATATATATATATATATTTTTTGAAAACTTCAATCTTACCAATTTTCGATTATATCTTATATTCATATAATTATTTGATTTTTGATTCATTATTCAAGAAAATAAGTTAAAGTAATTGTGACACCCCTATCCGGGTCCGTTGACAACCGTCGACACATGGCTTTGTGGTCATCAGGTGTAAGATATCTACTCATTGTCTCATATATTCAAGACCAGTTCTACATATTTAATTCCCAAATATACAAATATATATGATAAACTATTTAATCAACAGTCCATTTACTAGTCCTTTTATACAACAAAAAGGTATACATGTTCTAATTGAATATAATACATGACAAAAACTAAAGTAAAGCAAGCCTCATCAGAACCTGTCCATGCGGTCCCATATCTTGGTCGAGACATGCGCATCAGGCACATTGCACGAAAGGGGGGTCCCACGACGGGAGTGAGCAAAGCCCGGTGGAGAAATGGCTCTGAGGGGCTACTTCATCTAGTGCATGCAATGGTTGCATAACAAATGCACATCCTCGAATGTCACCACATGAATGTCATATGTCGGCCATGAAATGTCATCATGCCATATCTGGTCACTCAAACTCCTCTTTTACATATGCCAAGTGTGACCAATCACTGGTATTACTAATGACCCATGTGAGTAATTTGCCAATGGGCAGCCAATCCCAAGTCGATCCAGGCTCTATCACCTGGCTTGAAGTCTATGTGATGATCATGGCCAGTGTGTCTTCTTTAGGCTGTGACTTTTCGGATGTTGTGGTCTTTTACACCCATGTTAGGCTTTTCACGAAGTGCGGTCCCCTTCTTGCTCAGCCTAACACACTTTATTTATATTTATTTATTTTATTTTATTTTTGTAAGCGCCCAGGGTATCGTGGACGTCGTCGAAATGCGAAAGTCACTACCCATTCATCAACAATGATGATGGGCAACCACACCCATGCACACACACCCATGCACACACACCCAACATAATACAATGTCCCTTTGTATATGCAATGCTAATGCCACTGCAAGTTCTCATGTTAACTGTATGATGCACACTACATAGAACATTCTACTCAATCGTACTTCATGCCAAGTACCATGTAAACATATATAATTCACATCCATTATGTTAATACATTTAAATACACATATATTAACATATCTGACACATATTCAGCATGTTATTAAATTGTCAACCATAACACACAAAAAAAACACTTCACATAAAATAACCATTCTCGGCCATAATAAAAAAATCTAGACTTAGTCCAGAAATTTTAGTCTCTGTTTTAACGGCTAAAAATTTAGCCCTGAGCTTCGGCGAAAACTATCTCGGCAGTTCACTATAAAATCCATAAAAGTCGGAAGCCGGTCCCCGAATGATCACGCTCTGGCGGCCGCGACACGAATAATTTTTTACCAATTTTATCAATTTACTAGTTCGGACATCAGCCGAATCAAAACCAATCTGAAACTTGTCATGCGGTCTGGCAAGTACAACAAAGTCGACATGCATTTTCCAACGGATCCCATACCAGCGAAACGGATCTGAGCCTTCACAACTTCGATCGATTTGTCAGAAAAGCGATCTCATGGCGAAACTTAGTCTTGTGATCGGTTCCTAACCCGCTGACCATTTACGACCCTTAAATGAGAGCAGGAATTAGGAGAAACCCCTGCCTCTTAGAGCATGAAACACTTGAATCCTTAAAGTTCTTGGTACCTACTCGTAGCTCTAGTCGAGTAGACCAACTTTAATTCTCGAGCTACCGAACTCCGGTCGTCGGAACACCGTAAAAAAATTGGACAACTTTGTTTTTTTTTTTTTCTTCTTCTTTCTCCACGTCCCATTTGTTCCTCCTTTCTCTTCTTTTTATAATGTTTTTGTTTCGTTTTCTCCTTTCCTTTTCTAAGAACTCTTTTCTTTCTTTTTTTGCCTTCCTTTTCTATTTCTCTTTTCTCATCTCATTTCCCTTTCATTTTCTCTTCTCCTTTAACATTTTCTCTCCCATTTTGAATCATTATTGACCGTATGGGTCAAAGGAGGCAATTTCCTCCCCATTTCCTCAAGCCTCATGTCTGGCCATCAATTTTCCTTAATTTTCTTTTATTCCTTATTCCCCTTTTATGACATCACACTCCCATGTGGCTCATTGTGAGCCATCCCTTCAAGTACACATGGCTTTGCTGAAGTGTCACTCTGGGATGCCATGTGGCCTCCTATTCTATGTGTCGTAAAGCGCCGTACCTTGAAAAACATGAAAGCTCAACTGTCTCGGAATTCGACGAAATTCCAATGGTGAAGTTCGCTTCTTCATCCGAGATCTAGAAAATTTCCAGGTTTTAGCATGTACTATTTCGGCAAAATTACCGTTTTGCCATTTTTCAGAAAAAAATAGAAATTTTCTTGGGTTTTACATTCTCTCCCCCTTAAAAGAATTTCGTCCCGAAATTCCCACATAAACACATAGACAAAACATATACGATTATTGATTATCACGTGACTAAATAGCATTACCTTCCGTCTCAAATAGAAAGGATAGGTGGTACATTGTGTTATCACGCTCCCCGGGGTTGCCTCCTCCCGCTCTGATGCTGCCATAGCACCTTCACTAGCTTCACAGTCTTACATTGCAAAACTTGGTCTCGGCTATCCATGATACGCACTGGTCCCTCCTCGAAGGTCCCATCTGTATCAACAACAAGCTACTTCAAATCATGAATTGAATCTGTTATGTTTCAAGGCATGGAGACATGGAATACGTCGTGAACACTCGATAAACTCATTAGTGCCAGCCGTGACAAGTATACCCACCCTCTCGAGTACCTCCAAGGGCCCCGATGTATCTTGGCGATGGCTTTCCCGCTTGCCGACGATCTACTCTCTCTCCAGGCATAACCTTGAAGACATGATCTCCCACCTCAGGCTCTAGAGGTGCGTCCCCATGTGTGGAGTGCTCTTCTGGGCTGGCGGGTGAGGAAGATGTTTAAATTATCAAATCCACCTTCTCGGAGGTGACTACAATCCCAGCTCAGAGACAGGTGGTGGATCTCTCTCTTACCTTGGTTCAACAAATTGGAGATCAGCATGGCCTCCCATATAATGCCTCATAGGCGTCATTGTATACTCGCTGTCGCCCATTGTTATAGGCGAACTCGACTGAAATAGTCTCCTCCCGAATTTACCCTTGAGATCTAGGATAGCATGCTCGGCTTATGTCCTCACAACATAGCGTAGTCCTCTCGTGACCGTCGGTTTGTGGATGAAAAGCAGTACTTATCCTCAACTGTGTCCCCATGGCTCTTCCCAAACTCTTCGAATTGAGGCGCCAAACACAGGATCCGTCAGATACTATGGAGATTGGCATTTGGCCGTACAATCTCTGTATGTATACGACTTCGAAATTCCTCCGGTGTGAAGGTCATCGCCTGACCAGAAAATGTCGGCTTAGTAAGTGGGGTCCATCATACACGATTATCATTAGCCTGCCCAATGTTTGTGTAGTGAGTCACAAAATCCATCGTGATATGCTCCGCCCACTTCCGTATCTCCAATGTTTGGAGTACCCTGCGAGCCTCGTGCTCGGCCTTGTGCATTGACACGTGAGACGCCGTCGAGCAAAATCCCAAACATGTTTCTTCATCTCGCTCAGGTATCACGGCGGCGAAGATCATGATACATCTTCGTACCACACGGGTGCACCGCCAAAAGCGAGAACAATGGAATTCGAAGGATCTCCTCTCTCGGCTTGCCAGGCGGGAACCCTGATCAGTCCCTATCACAGAAGGCTACTATCAGTGTGAATGGCCGGCCTCGTCTCCGTACCGGCTGTACTCGATCCTGATAGACATTATCTCGGCGTCCACTTTGGGACTCGATCCTCTACTTAGTAGGGAAGCGTAGCACTAAAGCTCCCAAAACACCTAAGTTCATTGATGTGCGTAAGCCGAACTGCCACAGTAGTCTCGAGCATCAGCACTCCGGGGAAGCCACCTGGCAGGTGCTCACGACTTTCGGCGGGGTGCATCAGCCACCACATTTGCCTTACCGGGATGAGTCTTGCGGGAAAGTCATAATCCTCACGGATATTAGGCATCCATCGTACATCTCATATTGAGGTCATTTGAGTAAAGATATACTTCAGAATTTTGTGGTTCGAAAGGACCTCAGGTACTCACCATATAATAGTGGCTCATATCTTCAAAGTGAAGACTATGGCGCCAACTCCATGTCATGCGTAGAGGTAATTCCGCCGTGGTTCTTTAGCTGTCGTGAACCGCAGCTACCACTCTCGGTGCATCGGAACACATCGATCCGTCCTTGATGCATCACAATATCTTGTATACCCTGTCCCCTTTTCGGAATTGTCGAATAGGAGCTGATGTAAGCCTCGCACAACTCTTGGAATGCCCTCTCCTGGGTCCAGTTCCGCTCATGCTGACCTCCTTTCGAGTCGATCCTGAGTCATAAGTTCAGCTAATGGAAGAGTCCTCAATGGGCTCTATGTCTGTGTCGATCTAGAAACTTCGTATCTCTGAAGATTAACTTCAACCTCTCGACTCTGCGACTTCTACCTTCTCGGGGTTTGCGACACTTGGCCCGACACTCGTGTCCCCGAATTTTACTGGTAGCCCAGAAACTCACACTTGACCTTGGCATACAACTAATGATCCACGGGTGCACGGAGGCGTGCGATGATCTAGATGCTCCTCCTCGAATTTGGGGTATATCAAGATGTCGTCGACAAAGACCACAACAAAGCGATCAAATAGGGTTGGAATACCTATGCATGAGATCCATGAATGCGGCGCATTTGATATCTGAAGGCATCAACGTAAACTCAAAATGCCCATTACCGCTTCTAAATGTTGTCTTAGGATATCTGCTCTCTAACTCTCCATGATGATAAGCTGATGCGAGTCTATCTTAGAATAGACTGCGCCCCTCTCGGTGATCGAATAAATCATCAATCCTTGGTAATGAATCTGGAATTCTTAATCGTAACCATTATTATCGATGTCGATACGAGAGCGAAGGGTCTTATCCTTCTTTTATGAATGAAACGAAAGCCGGTGAAGTACTCGGTCTAATGAAATCCACTGTCGATAAATCTTAATATCTAGTTGTGAGTTCTATGACTCAGCGGCGCCATCCTATGTGGAGTCATAGAAATGGGTGACACCAAGGTGTAACTTAATAACAAAGTCTACATCCCTGTGCGGAGGTGTCCGTGCTTCGTCAGGAAAACATCTTCGGTACTCCTGACCACCCGGTGGGCTGAGTGCCCCGTCTCCTCGTCGCTGGGAGGCCAAGGCTTGCCTAGTCAACCCATCAGGCATGCGTGCCACGGAGTCGTAAGGCTGTTTGGGGTAAAGCATCATGCTTATCCCCTGGAACCTCTTCTGTGACCATCCTGTGTAGGCGGTAGCCTCAGCCGATCCACGATCGATGGCGATTTAGATGTCGCCGTCGACCAGTTCGTGCAATAATGACATCAAACTTTGACATCCATAACCTGAAGGTCCAGCATAGTAGAATCCACGAGATCTCTAGCTCACAATCCCAACATATGTGATCCAGCCCCACCTAGTCCCTAGGGAGAAATCACATCTGTGGCTTTTCCGAGGTCTCGACCTCTGGCCCGGTTCTTTCACACTGTCTGACAATGAATGAATGAGATGCCTTTATAATCAAACAAAACTCGCCCTCGCGAAAGAGTAAGAAAAGTACCGCAATATCGTGGTGATCTGGTATCGGTTTGTGGGGTAATGGCATGACACGCCCACGAGTCCAGAAATCCGGCTTATGGGCGCGTCACCGACCTCGACCCATAACTTGGCCTTTACGGCCTGCTGTCGCGGCGAAGGTGCTTGTCACGGCTTACCGGGCTTGACTACTAATTCTGACCCATAGTGAACAGCGTCTCCGTTACCCGATGGCCAGGGGCATCCGAAATCACAGGATCGCGCCTCCATTGAGCGATCCCTCCTCCTTATCGGTGGCTGGCGAAAAATAACATACATACATCAGGCTAAATTATCTGTACCATTCACGATGGCCCCGACCGACCTTAGCTACGATATCACCATTTTCATCCTATGATCCTCACGGAAGCGAAGTACCATCTTTCCAGACTATGAAGATGGCTATACTCCTTAAATCTTACGATTGCAGCATCTCGGATACTCTGGCATCGGCTATCTCACCCTCATGGCCATGGGCGAGTCTAACCATAGTGTCCATATCTTGCAGAGAAGTCACAATCTTGCCCACTGATGGGCCAGTCTCGAGACCATCCTCAATCTCCTCACCTTGGCAGGATGCAGCCCATAGTCATATAGCCAATTTGGCTTAGTAAACCTAGCCACGTACTCCAGTCAGTCATGTGTCTCTCCTTAAGTCCCAGGAACTCTGGGCCTTAGCATGCGTGTGAGCGCTGAAAGAACACTCCATAAGGCTCTCTGAAATCTACCCAAGTCATCGCCTCCACATTTTTGGAGGTCTTCACCCGATCCCATGTCAGTTACACATTAATTTAAAGGCGCTAATAACCAGATCCGTGTAGTAGCGGAGGTAATCTCCATGGCCTCCAATACCCTCTCAATCTGATGGAACCAATGGTCAGCTACCAATGGGTCCCCTCCTCCCCTGAATATCGAGGGATGATGTGCCATAAACCTCTGGAGGTTACTCATTCCTCCCTAACCCTCGGCTACACCAGCCTGTATAATAGTGGCAATTGTAGCGCCCATAGTCTCCATAAAAGCCTGTGGGTCAAAAACAAGCGGCGGTGGGCCATAGCCCCGTGGACGACCTCTGCGTCCTCGTCTACGACTAGCCATCTACACTTGTGAAGCACCAAATCTGAGATTTCTTGTGCCATAAGTCATTAGTGATGCATGATGCACACACTAATAAATGTCGCAGTTCCAGTACTATGATCTGTGCTCTCTGAACTCCTAATGTTCTTTGTTTTCCATATATATCAAATCATGCATAAATGCACCTGACATATTTATACACCCAGCACACATAAAAACACAATGCATGGAGTGTTCTAATCCTTCCCGTGATTGCACAGGTAATCACACGTACCTAAACCACGACATCGGTGTGATGCTCTGTGAATACACCTTAATGACCATGGCCTAAGCCTGTGTCTCAGCCCTAGGTATGGTGTACTGTGCTGCGATCTGGCTTGTGACACCTTTATCACGGGATCCAGTTGACAACGTGTTGCGAAACATGGATGTGGGTGTCTGATATCACACTCATTTGTCTCATATATTGGACCCATTCCTGCGTATTTAATTCCCAGATATACAAATATATATGATAGACTATTTAATCAACGGTCCATTTGCAGTCCTTTTATACGGCAAAAGACATACATGTTTTACTTTCGAATATAATACATAGCCAACAAAACAAAAGCGAAGCTGTCAAATCATCCAGCTGGTCCCATATGCCGGGTCGAACACACGCGGGTTTTAATGCACGAAAGGGGTCCGCGGCGGGGTGAGTAAAGCCCGATAGAAATGGCTCACTACAAGGCTGCACTTCCCATCTAAGTGCACATGCAATGAGTCGCCTGACAAATGCACATCCACTCGAATGTCTACATGAATGTCATATGTCATACATGAAATGTCATCATGCCCATATCCTGAGTCACTCACCAACTCCCTCACGTACATATGCCAAGTGTGGCAGTCATTAGTATTACCAATGACCCCGGTGTGTGAGCCATCCTGGCTCCATTACCCAATCTGGTCTTGATGAGAACGATCCACAGTGATCGGCTCTGTAAACATGACCGAAGTCTATGTGATAATGATGACTGTTTGTCTTCTTTGGGCAACATAACTTTTTGGATCACACCGCAGGTCTCTTACACCCATATTACAGAACTTTTCGGATCACACCGCAAGTCTCTTACACCCATGTTCTAGGCTTTTCACTGAGGGGTTAAGCGTCCTTCTTGCTTTCCTTGACACACATTATTTATATTTATTTTATTTTGTTTTATTTTATTTTTGTAGTGAGACATCCTGTTGGATGTCGATCCAAATGCGAGGTCACTACCCATTCATCAACAATGATGAAGGGACCCACCTTGCATCTATGTATGTACTTTAACATGTCACATTGTCTTTACCATTGCATGTGCAATACTAATGCCGCGTAGGTTCTGCATATTTACTGTATGATGCACACTACCCTTAAGAACATTCTACCCAATCGTACTTCATGCCAAGTACCATTTAAACATATATAATTCACATCCATTATGTTAATACATTTAAATACACATATATTAACATATCTAACACATATTCAGCATGTTATTAAGTGTCAACCATAACACAAAAGAAACACTTCACATAAAATAACCATTCTGGCCATAATAAAAAATCTAGACAGTCAAAATAAATTTTGAATATTTGTTTTAGCGGCTAAAAATTTAGCCACAAACTCGGCAGCGTCTCGAGAAAAGCGGGTTCACTATAAAATCCATAACCGGTGGAAGCCCCGATCCGGTGATCACCCACGTAGCTCACGGTAGCTGACAGGAATAATTTTTACCAATTTTATCAATTTTACGATTCAGAACATATCGGCCGAATCAAAACCAATCTGAAACCGTCATGCACGATTAGAAGCAAGCCCTGACAAAGTCCAGCTTATGCATTTTTTCCAGCGATTCTGCTCAAGCGAAGCCGGATCTGACCTTAAAACTCGGTCCCTAGGCTATCTGGCGCAGTCTCATGGCCGCTTCGGTCTTATAGTCGGTTCTAACCCACACGGCCATTTGCGCCCTTAAATAAAAAGGCGGAGTAGGAAAGCTACCTCTTGGAGCGTGAAGCATTGAATCATGGTTCTTGTTTCTGTAGCTCTAGTTAAGTAGACCAACTTTAATTCTCGGGCTACCGAACTCCAGTCGTCGGAGCACCATAAAAAAAATTGGACAACTTTTTTTTTTTTTTTTTTTTTTCTTAATTCTTCTTTCTCGCCCCAGTTTGTTCCTCCTTTTCTTTCCCTTTTATAATGTTTTTTTCGTTTCTCCTTTCCTTTTAAAAGCTGCTTTCTTTTGCCTTCCTTTTATTATCTTTCTCATCTCATTCTTCATTTTCACCTTCTCCTTCAGCATTTTCTCACATTTTGAATCATTATTATTAGTATGGGTCAAAGGGAGGCAATTATACTCCATTCCTCAAGCCCGTATCTGACATCAATTTTCATCTTTTTATATTCTTTATTCCTTTTATGACATCACCTCTGTGTAGGCTCGTTGTTAAGTATCCCACTTAAATTCTTACCATATTCTTTCTTAGAGTGTATTCATGGGTTATATTATCAGCATTATGATATATCATGTCGTAGGCGTCAAGTATCTTGAAAAAGCGTAAATCCCGGTATCTTGGAATTCGCGAAATTGCCAGGGTAAATTAGATTTATGACGATTCGCGGTGAAGTTAACCAAGTAATTAAGTCTATCAAAATTTTCAAATTTTAGCATGTACTATTTCGACAAAATTACCATTTTGCCATTTTTTAGAAAAAATAAAATTTTCTCAGGTTTTACAATAATTAAACTTATTATCAAAAATTATTTTTGAACATGTTAAAACTATTTTATTAAAAATTATCAAACATGTTTTCACCTATATAAAAAGATATTTTATTCATAAAAAATGTTTTTAAATTCTTCAAAAAATGTATGGAATATTTGTATTTTTCCACTTTCTTAACCAGCACGGAATCTCAAACGAAATGAATGACTGAAACATTATTTGATTCCTTTAAGATTATTAAGGCCAAAAAATTATGTTATGATGTATTAGCAGTTGTATTTAAAACAGTTGCAAAGGGGAATCAGGGGTTGATTAACTCATTTCAAAAATAATCCTTAATAGGTGATGCATGGATGAGGCCCATTTTCTTTCTCATTTGCTCCATTTGTGAAGGTGATTGAAAAAAAAAAGATTTTGAACCCTAGATCCTTAATGAAATTAAATTGACACCCAAATTTCTACTTCATTTTAAACTTTAAAAAATGCAAATTTGAAGAGAGAAAAACCAAAAACCTAGGTTCCCAAAAAGTTCAACCCAGAGACTATAGATGGTAGCTGAGTAGCCAAAATCCACCGGCGGAATTGCTTTGAAGAGGGGATTTTAGATTGCTTTATATTCTTTTCCGCTGCAATCAATTACTTCTTTGCCATCCCGTTTTAGTTGGGCAACCTGACTTAGAGAGATGAAGAAGAGGGGGAAAAGAAGGAATGAGACTCGTATTTTTAACGGTAAATATCATCTCTGTCTTGGTACTTGCCCGAAAAAGACAAATCAATCATGGGGTTTTAGATCCAAAAAGTGTTTTTAAAGAAAAAAATGACGAATTTAGTTTTCCAATCAAACTAATGCTCAAATTAGTGCTTTTAAGCCACGTAGGATTTATGCTAGCAAAAGTCATTGTTCTTGACAAAGTTTTTTCCTTCAAAATTTCAAATGCTGCAATCACGAATTGCGAACCTTAATTTGATTCAAATGTCGTGTTCAAGAACAGCGACATTTGATTTTTTAATTTCTTCAATTACTTGTTTGTCTTGGACGGCGGCGTTTAATCTTTGTTAAACCCCATCTTCTTCCTTCCCATTTCTCCCCCATTTCACGCGATTTGTTGTTCATCCTCAGTATCGACCGACTAGGGTGTGATTTCATCTAGATTTTTGCTCCATTCTTTCTTCTTCTGGTATTTTATTGAAGCGCGCGGATGAGTGTGACATCGGGGTGTTCGCAGTTCCTCGTTCTTCATCCTCGGCTGCTCGGCCCGACTAAGGCTTGATTTTATCCAGATTTTTGCTCAATTCTTTCTTCTCGTGGTACTCTATTCGACACCGCAGCAGGTAAATATCCGACATAGGACTGTTTTCTTTTTTTCAAAATTTCTTAGATTTGTGGTTTGGTTGGTTTGTTTTGTTGATAATTTGGTAAAAAATCCTTAGGTGATAATTTTGTTGGTGTGGTGTATTTTTTGAATAAAATAGTCCTATAATTTTTAACAAACAATCCTTGGCTGCGTGTTTCTTGGTACGAGTTTCTTGAGTTATCTCGTCTGAGTGTAGGCGTAGTAAATCTTATTTTCGGTAGTTTAGAAGCGCTGGGTCGTTCTTGAAGCCCGATTTTTTCTTCATCTGGTCTAAATTATGTCAAATTGGTATTGTTTATAATAGGCCTTGTCTGTCAAATAAATGTGATTTCAACGAAATTTGGTTATTTGTTTTGACGTTTTTTTTTTTGTTAAAAGTAAAATAGTAAATAACTTAAAATTTGTTTGAGAAGTATGTACAAGAACTGTTCTTTGAGAAATTTTCGAGTTTTAGATTGAAGTATTTTGTTTGAAAAAAAAAATGTCAAAATTAGTTTTTAACGGAAAGTAATGGCCAAAGTAGTCCATTCATGTTAGGAGGGGATTCACGACAAGGCCGATTACTTATTTGTCATAGACCCAGCTGACGATGCGCGATGCTTTAACAAAAAAATTTTACTTACAATAATTTTTTTTAATTTCCAATCTGCGTTAATACGTTATGACGTATGGTGGGTAAATTTTTCAAAAATGATTTAGATTGATATTTGCCAGTGTAAAATTTGAAAAAATCGTTAGCCAGGAATTACTTTTAATAATGAACTATTTGGAAAATAGTTATCTGTGCAAGATGCAGAGTTTTTAACTTATGCTACAAAAATCACAATTTATTGGCTCATCCTTCTATTGTACTTATTCTTGCTTGATATATTATACTGTTGTTTCTCATTAAAAGTCTCTAGATTTATTAGTCCTAACAATTTCTCATTATTCTTTTTTTTTTCCCATTTATAAGGACAACAAGATAGAGAGTTGATTTTATATATAAATAAATAACATGGAGAAGGACATACCTTATCCATACCTTTCATACTCTTGAAAATTTGTTTTTAGATTTATTCATTAGCTAAACAGGTGATTGAATGTAGCATCCATGAATATAGTTTAAATGGTAAGAATAATGACATATCATATTATTTAATTAATTTGGGACCATTTGTGCAGTCGATTATGTATGTTTTAAATACATTAAATGTATGTTATTCTGATAGGAAATATATTGAGGGTGAAGCAGGATGTCAAATATGTGGGGAATAAAGTTGTTATTGTGCCTTTGGATGTACTGGTTGAATGCACATTTGAACAATTGTGTGATATGATATATTCAAGGACAACCATTGACAAACAAAGGTTGAGTGATCCTCGGTGCAGTATCCCACAAAAAGTGGAAGCCAAGTTCCAACTGCTTTTCCTAATTTGGGATAGTGATGAGTGTGTAGGAATGTTGAACATGGTTAACACAACTAGCATTAAGGAAATTGAATTGTATATTGGAAGTCGTTCGAAATTCGACCTACAAGTGAATCAATTTGTGGTGGCCATATCAAAGTTATTAGTTTCATGAACAATTATAAATGTTGTAGAATTTGACTATGGTTGGGCCTAGTAGGTATCCACGATGCAGGATCTTTGGGTATATGGAGATGATGAAGAATAAACATGAATAAGCTATTAGTAGATCTGATGAAGATGTTGATGATGAATCTAATGGAGACTTAGATGTTCAAGCTTATGGACATGTATCATCCTTCCAAATTTTCAACCAAGTTTTGGAGAATGAGCAAGGGATATATGTCTGCCCATGCAGCATCTTGTGATGTATCGAATAACCCAAATGTTGAGGAACTAAATGAGTCATCCCCTATTCATTATCACTTACCACCAACACCTCAATTTGAACATGTTGAAAACTTAGGTAATGCTATTTCAAGTGGTTAGACTCCATGGTTGCAACATACTCACAGGTGTTTCAAGTGGAGGAATTTGCTTAGTTGGCCAAGTTTTTAATTCACAAAATCTAATTTGCAAGGCGTTGCAAGATTTGCTCAATTAAAAACCACTTGACGAGTTTGTCGTTTCGTTGCATCCTCGAAAAAAATGTGTTTTAAGATGTAAGAGAATTTGAAGAATGTCGATAATACATGGAACGTCTGATGGTTTGTGAAAGATACTTGCCTATTTGTTATCAACAAATATAAAGGGTCGCATACTTATGTCAATCCTTACTTGAACTGGGACCATCATCAATTGGACTCAAACTTGGTTGCTACTCATATAAAGGCAATAATTAGGCCTGATTCATTGACTAAGTACATATTCACTATTCAAGCAACTTTGATGGAGAAATGGGGATATGAAATATCATACAAAAAGGCGTTGGATGGAAAGCATAAAGCACTTAGATACTTATTTGATGACTTTTCTCAATCGTATACAAAGCTGCCACGTTTGTTTTTGGCCTTAGAGCAAGTAAATCCTGGATGTGTTGTAATTTGATGTTTTGACGTTAATATGCGAGCATTTGAGATATTCAACACGCGATACGGTCATTCCGACCTTATTGAAGGGTTCGAATATTATAGTTTTGTACTGAGTATTAATGTTACACATTTGTATGGGAAGTATAAAGGCATGTTATTAATTGCTATGGGGTGTGACGAAAATAATAAGTTGTTTCCATGAGCATTTTCTATTATAGAAGGCGAGAATATTGATAGTTGGGGATGGTTCTTGGCATGTATAGAAGCGAGTAACTTCGACAAAGCGAGGATTTGTTATATCGACCTTGTTGGGTATTATAGTAGCGATGGCCGATCTTCATCTTGGGATTTGGGTGCACCATACGCCCTATCACAGGATTTACATGCGTCATCCTGCAAGCAATTTTATGACCCGCTTCAAAGATAAACTCTTGAAGAATTTGGTATGCAAAGCAGCTTTAGCGAGTACACGACGCAAATTCAATAAGCATAGACTACAGTTAGGAGAGTTAATTCTAAAACACAACAACGGTTAGGGGCAATCCTTTTTCAGTTATGGGCACTTTCACATGATGGAGGTCGAAGATATGAGATAATGACAACCAACATGTCGGAGGTATTTAACAATGTTCTTAAAGGAGCTCGTAGCTTACCATTCACTGCATTAATACAGTTGACCTTTTTCCGCCTTAACAGTTACTTTGTTGTAGGAAGGGAACAAGGTGCTAATAGATTGGCATCGATGAAGCGATTCCTCCATATGTTGATGCTTTCCAGTTAAAGATCGTGTTGTTGGAAGCTGGATCGATGGAAATTGTTCTTTATGATCACGTACAAGCCAGGCTTTATGTCAAGTCAAGAGGTGAATTCGAGCCTTGGCGCCTCCACTTACATGACCAAAAATGCACATGTGGAAAGACACTAATATATGAATTTCCATGTAGCCATATCATAGCAACATGTCAGCATCGATGTGTTGATTTTCAGTTATTTGTTGAAGGCTACTACACTATGCAGTCATACTATGATACATGGGCAAGCTTGTTTCATCTAATATTCAATGAAGATGAGTCGTCTCTTTATGATGGTCCTACGTTTGTACCTCCTGAGTCAATGAAACGTGTAGGCGTGGGCGCCTAAATCTAACTGATTGCATAATGAAATGGACACTAGGGAGGAAAACTACTATCACATGTGGGTTGTGCAAACAACTAGGTCATAATCGGTGGTCTTGTAAGAATATAAATCAAGTTCAGTGATAGATGTGAAGTAACTCACTTTTTTTTTTTTTTTATGAGGCAATTGCCTCGGGGAATTGTAGTTGTTTTGTATAACACTTATGTATGAATGTATGTGTATTTTAAAGTATGTGTGTATTTTAATTCATTGTCGTTGTAATTAGTACTTGCATTAATGACTATGATACTATTTTTCCAATGTGTTTTGTTAATAATTATCTGCGGCCGTGTTATACGGTAAAGATATGGTGTTTAGAGGAGCTTCATGATGTAGATCCTTTGGATCCATCGTGTATTCTGAAGACGGAACCACGAGTCACACTTAGTAGATCACAGGCCGGATATGTATTTGTGGTATCAATTAATATTACCAGTTGTAACATGTAATTTATATATAATCAATTATAAATTTGTTTATTCGTTACTTGTAGTTTTAGGAAATACTCTACCCTCGATAGCAAATGAAAGCCTTCATGCGTATGTGGAGAATGGGTATACGCATTCGTCCATACGTGAGCTGCGCGGGATTTTATGGTATATACCGCTTGGGCCACATCATGATCAATTGGCCACTTATTACTCTTCTCGTCGAGAGATGGTGGCCCGAGACACACACGTTTCATGTGCCGGTCGGAGAGATGACGATCACGTTACAGAATGTTGCTATCATTCTTGGTCTCTATATCAACAGACCAACAATTACTGGGACATGTGTGTTCGATGTGGCGGAGTTGTGCGGGGAGCTGCTCGGTGTCACCCCACCCGCTGATGCTCTCAGAGGATCCGCTATCTCCATCTGGTGGTTATGTGACGTTATCCGCCCGGCTGATGCGAGATAGGGTCACTTTAGAGCGGAGTGCGTGGTTTCATCTTAGCGAGGGTCTTCTTGTTTCAGACCAGCGGGGAGTGCATGTTCATCTATGTTTCCTCCACTACTACGATTTGACACATGTGCGAGCTTATAGTTAAGGTGGTGCAATACTAGCACATACATATTGCAAGTTATCTTGAGGCCCGGCTTGGATCATGAGCCACGGTATTAGTGTGGCTTGATCTGGGTATGTAATATATTTTATTTTATTACATACACATTCATATACACAACACATCATTAGGTTGCTTACTTTTTGTTTATTTTATATTTAACTATGGTCTTGGGAGAGACTTCATGTGGGGCGACCCGATTTTGGGCGACCAACAGCATATCTAACACCATCAGTCGCTCATGCCTTACATGATGACGATGTCGATGTCGACGATGGAGACTTAGCTAAGGCTGTCGATGATGGATTACCAGTGGAGCCTACGGTTGAGCCAGAGCCAGCTCTTCCATTGGGGTGTAGGTGGAGAGTACCTTTGACACGGGTGTATAACCCATTCAGTGTACTCCTCCTATATCGAGATCAACTAAATGCACAAACTCTTGATCAAGTAATGGTATGTAAAGTATAGTTACATAATAATTTCATTCATATTCACATAAAAAATTTTGACTTCAAGTGTAAATGTAGGTCTTATAGCGTGCCGTCTGGCCAGTTGGTTGACCGACTCGAGATATCTGCTTAAGCTGATCGAGAGATCTCACAGTGGAAGATGCCCGCTTATATGTTTGGGCTGATTGGTGCGCGTCGGAGTGGGTTTGCGCCCGGTTGGGCTACACCCGAGTACCTCATCTTGCTCTTATGAGCAACAACTACATAGAGTTGATGCACGTGGATGACAACAGAGAGATTGGGTGACGTATCATGCTTCATACATTGCCTTATGGGATACGCAAGCGAGCAGGATCATCACTACACCCTCTATGGTAGGTATTATGGACTTCCATCGATCCACCTGTCACGATGGTATCGTCGTGTTACCGCGGCGTTTTGTAATACCATCACTCCGCCAGGGATGATATGAGGTTTCATACTATAGTCGATACTACACTTTCGGGTTTTGAATTTAGTTAAGTCCTATGTTTCTAAAGTATTTTCCAAATTTGAATCAATAAATTATGTATTTATAATTCTTTGGTTGGTTCATTTAGATCTCTGCCATGGCTGACATAGCTAGTCGCTCGCGTGGTGCTACCATCGGTTTGGTGTACAACTTACATCCTATTGCCAGATCAGTGTTATTCCAGATCGGAGAAGAGCATCGCATCGCCGGCTACGGTCAAGAGGCATCTACATCACATGGACCATCTATTAGACATCCGGTGTTATCCACTCCAGTACGTATACAGCCTATTCGAGGTAGAGGGAGAAGGAGAGCTGATCGGTGAGGTTGTGGTCGAGATGGTGGGCGAGGTCATGGTCGAGATAGTGAGGAAGGTCGTGGTACACTTGGCCCGAGCATTACTATGATACCCTTAATACTTCCCATCACATGAGATTTTATACCCCACCAATTTTCTGTCGTAGCCATGCACACGAACACTTACACATCTTTACCATATCCGGTGTCGCTGGAGCTAGCCTTCATAGCAGTAGATATCACCTTATCATCCCCTACATTGCCTCCCATCGGTGACACCATTGTTGTCCTTGTATCAGAGTTGGGTGCACTTCCAACTAGGCGACCTCGTGCTCCACATATACCTCAAGCACTTCATCCATCAGCTCCCTCAGCTCCATTAGCTTCATCTGAGATTGCAGTTCGAACAACTAGGCGTAATATTATAGAAACCGTCCCTCGAAATATAAGACGCCTTTGTGGGACTCATTGATATATGTTGATATTTTTATATATTGATATTTGTATACAATTTTTTTATATATTTATATGATTTGGTTTATGCATGGAGGTCATAATCGAGCTTCATGCAAAATTATATTGAATATTCCATGATTCAGTATTTTGAAATGGTAATATACACAATTGGATATAACTTGTGAAATAAAAAAAATGCTCAAAATATTTTAAAATAAAACTGCGAGGTTTAGTGGAATTCCAGATTCACATTGGATGTCGCTTTGTTGTGAAAATTTTAAAAATATATTTAGGTTATTTTCAAATCTAAATAGCGTGCTTGATTTATAAATAATTTAATACTTATTAATTAACAAATATATCTAATCATATTGGGGCCTACGTGAATTTTATCAAAATAAAGAAATATTTTAAATGTTTTCAATGTTAAAAAACAATAATAATAAGGGAGTTTTGTGGTTTTAGGAATTAAAAATATCAATGTTGTTGTCTGCATAACGATACTGGGACTTTTTAATTGAATTGTTCCTGGTCCACGACAAATGCATTTTGACAATTTAAAAAGTTCAATTATCGTTGTCCATGACAGATGACATTTGACAATTTAATAATTCCAATTACCGCTATCCACATAAATCCATCACACTCAGAATCCTCCGTGTGCCTTAAATCACACCTTATTTGAGATAATAGTTCCAAATTAATTTTATAAATTTTTTTCAAATGAAATATTTCACCCAAAACTCGATCGCCTTTTATTCTAAACTCAAAGGGGTCCTTTTTTTTTAATCAACTGACAAAAAGGGTATTTTAGGAAGAATATGTGCTTCCCACAACGCTTATTAAGAATTATTTTTTACATGAGTTAATAAGTCCATGGTCTCACATTCTTTATAAACTCTTTTTTAAATACAATCAAATTAATACACCATACATGCTTTTCCTTAATTAAAAGAACTTTTGATTATCTTAATATATCTAATTTTTTATATAATAATAGCAACTCAAGTTAAGACAATAAAATGGTAAAAAATATATAAAAATTATACACCTTTTTCGAATTAAAATTCTTTAAAAAAAGTTTGAATTTAAATTAATCTTAAATGTTATTATTTAATTATTACTTTTTTTAAATATGAATATTGTTTGATAAATTTAGTTTAAAACTTATTCTAAAAATATCCTTGTAAATTATATTAATATAAAAGTGTTCCATATTAAAACCAAGATTATGAAATAATAAGAAGATAATATAAATACTTAAGGAAAATGAAAGTAAAACAAGAGTAAAAAAGTTAAGACTATAAATAACAAGAGTAAAAAGTAAGACGTATTACGTCATTATCAATTCCATTATATATATATATATATATATATATATATATATATATATATATATATATATATATATATAATTCATAATTTTAAAAAATAATATATTGATGAATTCAAAATTTAATATTTCATTTTTAAAATATTGTGTGGATTTTAAAATATTTTATGTAGATTCTAAAATATGATTTTTAAAATGCCTTTTTCCTGTACCCTTGTCAAGAGCTGAAGGTCATTATATCCAAAAAAAATCTCAAAAATGATTTCTTTTATGGAAGAAAGTCACCTTTATAGATTAAATTAGGAAATCATATTTTGGAATTCCCAAATATTTTACACTATTATTAAAAAAAATGGTTCCTTATTTTTGACAATTTATCATTTTTGAAAAGAAATTGTCAATAAAAGAATATTTTATTTATTTTTTATTGATCAATTAAATTATTGGTTTGAAAATTTTCAAAAGATAATACATACAAGGATGAATGGAAAAATGGACGTGCATTGCGTGTGGTCATTTACTAGTTTAGTAAAGTGTCTTACTTTTAATAATAAATACAAATTATAACCTATTTCATCATGTGTTATATATCATATAATTCAAATTCAAGAGAATAAATGAGCCCTTTATTGTTGAGGAAGAATGTGAGATCCATCGTCCAACTCTACCCGTAATGAACTTGGAAAGAGGGGTCATTTATAATGCCTCAAAACGTGACATTGGACTATAATCTTAGCTGAAACTTTAGCTGCATCCAAACATGGCAACAAGTCAACCAACTTGGCATGCCAAATTTTGATTAGAATATTATTTAAAAAAAGAAACATTTATTAAAATATATAGCAAATCTATTTCCAAAATTACAATAATTTTTGGAATAAATTAGTTGCCTCTTAGTTTAAATATCAAAGCCATTTAAAAAAATCTTAAAATTTGTAAGATCCGAGAAAATTTCAATTTTCGAAAAAATTATAAATGGTCATTTTGGTAAACCAAATATTTCTTGTGATCTCGGATTTACGAACTGGATTTCACCGTTGACTGCCTCAAATCTAGCTACCACGTCAGACTCAGAGAATCTCGAGACGCCGATCGTTATAAGACCACACGAGCACAAGAAAATCCGGTTTGAGAGACATGTGATGTGACAAAAGTCACCTACTACATGTACTCTGTGACACACGCTGCAACGAGCATGTAGACGATTTGTCGAACGACCGTATCGCGCTGTCAAAATAAATAAAAAGGGACATATGGAATTTTGGAATTGTTAATTGAATAATACAAACTTGAATAGTAACCTCTCAAATTGAAAAGCTAAAACGTTAAGTGAGGAGGGAGATGCAAGGATGATTCAGGTTTTTACAGAGAAAGACCTTCTCTCTGGGTAGATTCGTCGATCAGACCGTCAGCCTCACTTGAGCAGTTAAGAAACACTTCACTCAGCGTATACATGCTGCAGCACCAACTCATGAGCTCCAAAACCCAAGAGGTAGGATCTTTTCCCACTTATAATCTTACAAGAAAACATGTAAATGTTATAATGTTCTGGTCACTATTTACCAGAACTCCTGGCCTCAAAAGCTTTTGAACCGATATAAAATTTATTTAGGTCGTGAACAAGAACTGAGGGTTTTACTGCTCACGTGAATAGTGACACGAAATTTTGGTGAAATGTGTTTGGTCGAAAGGGATTCAAATTGAATTGCTCAGGTTTGTTAATTAGCCCATGTGGGAGCTAATTCTTGGTGTAATTGATTGAGAATCATAACATGTTTTATGTGATTTAATTATGTTAATATATATGAATGAATATATTGAAGACGACGTTGCTGAATCAGCAGATCATTTATCTCCATGACTATACATCTCTAGAATATTAGAGGTGTAAGGATTATTAAATTTGAAAGAAAAATGAAAACGTTTTTTGAAAGGAATTTCACTAAGACTTCCAGCACTGCTGGGAGATTGTCCAACATTTCACGCTCTGAGGGTCCATGAATGCTTCTGGAGGGTTATCCAAATGCATTCGCCTCAAGTATTGTCCAACATTTTACCGAACTGTAGAAAGGTGTTTCAAGAACAAAAAGCTTTTGTTTTGAAAACTGATTATATTTTACTCTGATATTGGCTTAGGCGTGAGAGTCTATGGAGGACCAGACACCTGATCTGGCCATGTGTATATCTCAAGAGGCTCTAGCGAATTAAGCTGAACGTGTTCGTTTTACATGCATGCAAGACTTAAAGAGTAAATCCCAGTAAGAAATTATCACTATCAAGCCAAGCCACCTATCGAGGATCACCATTTGAAAATAAGGAGCAACGGAAGACGGCATATTACCCATTAGATATCAAGCCAGAAGAAAGCCGAAGTTGTGCTTGCAGGCTTTGTATACATGTATTAAATTTAAGGCCATTATATGTTAGTATTAAGAGTAATGTAAAACTTCAACCATGATATATTTGGTTGGGATATATTTTGGGGCATTGATGCAGGACCAAGTGGCCATTATTTTACTCGCATACGACTCTGTGGTGGTCATTGTAAACTGCTGGACAGTTTGTACCTCGTAGAGCTCCCCGCACAAATGAGATCAGCCTGATTTGATGAGTTGTAGAGCATGGTCTACATCCTCGAGACTCGCGAGCTGACGTGGTTGTCAACTGACCCCTGGCTGGGTCATACCTGGTATCGAGCTTAGGTTTATAAATACCCAGAGCTTAGTGTCACAAGTTAGGTATAATGATATACCTGGGGACTCACAAGACGGCTAGATCACGTATCTCTTGTGCACTACGATTGTCAGGATGTGTGATCAGGTTATGAATTGTGTGATTTGTATGTTTGGTGAGTAGCATGAGAAAAACGTTGAACATGGGCCGAGAAAATATAACCTTTAGGTGTTTGAGAAATTTTTGGACAAATGGTCCGTAATTAAAATGAAAAAAATTGATGTGGAGAAATTTTTTCAGGTTTCACAAAGGTGTAAAACAGAGAAAAAATAAAATAAACATTTTCGTTCTAGGAAATGAAAAATATATATAAATTTTTTTTTAAAAAAATAAATAAATAAAGTAAAATTTTATAAAATAAAATTTTTTGTCGTATATGATTTAAAATATGAAATTATTGTCTTGCATTACATATGAATGTACAACATAGTGTATACAATTTTTCTAAGAGGTGAATAGTGTCTCAAGGTTGCGCGCACCTGTAGACGCCGCATCACTGTGATAGAGCTGGGCTTAGAGGTTGAGGCCTCGAGGAGCTCCTGCATGTGAGTCTCCCAGGACTAGGGCGCAGGATGGGATGATATGTCGGGCCGCGAAGTTAGAGATCAGGGGACTCTACTCACAAAGGACCCGAGGGCCATGAACATGTAGGAATTACATCATCCCGGGAAATGGATCATCGACAGCCATGCGGTTGTTATCGATTATGAGGTAGGAGGGTTACCGCCTACACGCAGGATCTTAATCGTGTTGTATTTAGGATAAGATGCAGACATTTTGGCCCCACAGCACGAGTCCAGTGTCGTGATTAATCGCTGTCACAACAGCCTTACCTCGAGGACGAGGCGGAGACCCTGACGTGAGGATCTACTCCCCGAGTAGTCCTCATGAAAGACGAGGATGTTTCTTCCCATTTAGATACCGGATTACTCCGCAGAGGGTCAGAGACTTCTGTGATCGAAGTTACACCCGGGCATCGCCATTTCTATGACTCCAATAGATATCACCCGGGCTGAGTCATGAACTTGTGAGTCCAACCACAGAGCTACTGGACAGCAATCACAGACCACTCACCATGGGGCGCTCCTGCCTATTTGCGAAGAAGAAAGACACCCTTCGACCGTACCGATCTCACCACACAACAGGTTACTACAAGACCTGGGTAGACCCATCACGAGGATCGACGATTTGTTTGATCATTGAGAGGAGCGCGAGTTCACCCAAGATGCACTCCGCACTAGTTACCATCGCCCGAGGGCTAGGGGAGACAGACATCCCTAAGACGCTTAGGACGCATTATGGCACCCTTGAGTTTACAAGGATGTTTGGATCGACATGAATGCACCAAGCAAGATTCACGGACCTCATTGAAATATTCCAACCTATCTAGATCGCTTGTCAGGTCTTTATGGATGACATTTTGATCTACTCCCACGAATGGGAGCATGAGTATCATTTATACTGTGTTACAGCTTGTTGAGAGACTATCAACTATACGCCAATTTCAAAGAAGTGCGAAGCCTGGGCCACTAAGGTGAGATTGGGACACGTGGTGTTGCAGATCAAAGGTCAGTGGACCTAAAGGTCGAAAGTGGCATGAGTTAGAGAGGCCGGTTACTCGAGATACGTAGTTTCTGGATTGACTGTACTACAGATCTATCGAGATCTCCTGACAGTGACACCTATGACCTAGATCGACCTCGGAAGGAGTCGTTTGACGTGGGATGATCGATGCGAGGAGGCATTCCAGAGCTAAGAGAAGGCCATTTTTAGCCTCCATCTTTATAGTCCCTGACAGTGGACATGGTACACAGCAGGTCAGATGCCTCAAGGGCTAAATTGGGATGTGTTTTGATGCCGTCCGAGAGAGTAGTAGCTTATGTTTCCCGTCATTGAAGAATCACATGAGCGTAATTACCCTACACACGATACGGAGTCATGCCGAGTCTTTGGCTTCAAGACTGGGCACCACTATTTATATAGAGTGAGTTCGAGGTGTACTGCACCACAAAAGTCTCAAGTATATTTTCACTGTAACCGACCCTCTCAATACGAGGTGCAATCAATGATGGAGTCTTGGGAGGATCATGATTTCAATTTCAGATTACCACCCCGGTATAAATGTGGGTGGACTAGGCACCAATGGGAAGTCACTGGGAGCATTGGCTAGTATATTTCCTAGAAGTGTGATGCCCGAGACTATGGAACACCTGGCTACGCACAAACGGAGTAGGCCTGGCACGCTGGGAGTTTCGGAAGCTACACCGCTCTCATTTGAGAGCAAGAGGATTGAGCCCTAGAGGCAGATAAGAGGGGTTCAACAAGGACCGAGTACGTCGCATGTGTGATGAGGGCTTGACCATTCACGATGGTAGTCTTGATATAGGGATCAAGAGGTTCCCAGTTGACCAATTTAAGAGATGATCTCGTGGAGATTCACCGCCTCATTTGCTATGTATCCGTGTGGCAATTAAGATGTACCGTGATCTTCGTCACAGACACTGGAGCCGAATCTAAGAGACATGTAGGGGGACTTGTGCGACGATGTCTAACATGTCACAGTTGGGCTACCGAAAGACTGCATTTAGGCTACTTCCACCATCGAGGTGGTCAGGGGAGTGGAAGTGAGAGCACGCCACGATGGATTTTGCGGATCCACTTGCCACTGACAATCGCGCGACATGTCGAGGCCAAGATAATGACCGGCTCAATGGCTCCATTACATTTCTAGCTATGCAGATGACCTTCACATTGGGAGAGATTTCATTTGCCAGATATCCGAGAGATCGTTCTGGCCACGGAGTACCAAGATTCATAAAGGCCTGATAGAAACCCGAGGTTTACAACGTGACTTTTTTTGGAAGAGTTTCAAAAGGCTGCGGGCACACTACCGACCATGAGAGAAGCTTCCACCCACGCATCGATGAAGTTAGTCGCAGAGTGACGACATGTGTAGTTAGAGATTACGCCGCGAGCACGCCCTTGATCATATGAATTAAAACATTCTTCGCCTTTGTAGCACTACACAACAATCAGCTTATCGCGAGGCATGATGGCGCCATATGAGATATCAGACGGGTCCTTGAGATCACCATATGTTGGACCGGTGTGGCAGAGCCCACACCGGGTCCCTGATCCTGATGAAGACACCTCCGAGAAGTGAGCTTGATACTAATAACGCCTCTCACGACTGTGAGCCTTGTAAGAATGCATGCAGACGCACACGCCAACCCTGTGAGTTCGAGGTTGACATCACGCCTTCGCGACGCCAAGCAGGTGAGCCACGTTCACAAGCGAGAAGATCGCTAAGGTTCACTGGCCCTTCGAGATACTCGAGAGGGTAGACACTGTGCTGCACTCGCTGGCTTTACTCGCCCAAGATGTCGTGTCCACCAGTTATTTCACGCTCCAGCTTCCTGGGAGGTACACCCAGATCCAAACACGAGTGGATCAGAGATTGAGGTTAACACTTATGGGACCTTCTGTGAGGAGGACCCAAGATGCATGAGTGACACCGGATCAAAGCCTGCCACACACAAGACCGTGAGGGCCATGAGGGTGTTACGGCAAAGCACTCATGATATGAGTCAACGCAGAGCGAGACACGACATGGAAAACAATCTATCCCTTCTTGCTTTCAGGGACGACAGACGCTGGCTACCTTGCTTAATATTTAAAATTAATTAACTATTACGCACTATTTCAGCGACGCTGGTATTATGCATGTGAGTTGTTTGTGATTGTCCGTAATTTTGACAAAATTCCTTTTAAGAGGGAAGAATGTAAGACCTCGAAAAATTCTAATTTTTTTAAAAATGGTAAATGGTCATTTTTAAAATTTGAAATTTTTCAGATTCAGACATAAAACTTATTTCACCATGGAATCGTCAAATCTAGCTACCACGTCGAATTCCGTTGAATTCCCAAGACAATAATTTTAATGCTGAGAGCACTGAACCCATCAGAAACCATTAGAGAGACATGACAAAAATAAAAGTCACCCAATACACGCATCGTGCGACAATACGTTGCACTAGCAGAGACACTAAACGAATTACTAGATTGTGCCAAGTGTCAAAATAATGGCGTGACAGGCTGAAATTTTAATCATAATCAATAAAGACAAACTTTAATAATGACTCTTAAATTGAAAAGCCAAAACGTGCGTAAGAGGAGATAGAGATAATGGTCGGGATCGCTTGCAGAGAGAGCACCTTCTCAGGATTCTAACATCTGACCGCCGTCTCGACTTATAAAGAAGCAGTTGCTCTATGCTGCATGGCCACGCCACAAGACCTGATTCTGGCTGAGTTCCTATTTCAACCTCTAAGATAAGAGTGATCTTTTCCACTGCTTTAATCTTGCCAAGAGCTCATGTAAATGAGCCAGTGAATGCCATTGCTTTTAATGTGAAACCCTGGCCTCCAAAAGCTTGAACTGAAAGAAAATCTTATTTGTGGTTAGAACAAGAACCCGAGGGTTTTGACTGCTCACGTGAATATGACACCTAAATTTTATATGAAACGCTGTTTATTGAGCGATTCAATCAATGCTCAAGGTTATAATTAGCCCATGAAGTTAATTTTGGTGTAATTGATTGAGAATTCAGATAATATGTTTTATGTGATTTAATTATGTTACATATATGCATGTGAATATATTAACATGAATGTGCTCGAATTTAAGATTACGATTCCATATGACTCAAGACCCAATATTAAGTTAATGGAGCGAATGCGATAATATTTAATCGCAGAAAAGAAACGAAAACGCTTTTTGAAAGGAATTTCACAAGATTTTCCGAGAATCGCATGGATTGTCTAACACCCACGCGCAGGGGCCTGCGAATTGTTTTTGAGGGTTATCCAACGACTACCGTATGGCCATTCCAATTTTAATAAATCTCAGAGGTTTTCAAGAACAAAAGCTTTGCTTAAAACTCCATTATTTTACTCGCATATTGGCTTAGGTGTGTGTGAGGGAGTTAGTGATGACTCGAGACACCGGATACTGATCGGGTCATGGTGGCTATCTAAAGAGTGTCAGAATTACTAACGCTTGTTTATTCGCGCACGCACACTTGTGCCACAGTAACTCCGTGTAAAATTATCATTATCGCTTTGCTCACCCTCACAGGATCACCATTTGTGCACAGTGAAATGATCGGCGCGCACTCCACAGTTCGCTTGAGTAAGAAATTGGCCAAGGCTTTAGCTTATTCGCGTACATGTATTAAAAATCTGTTTAATATATGTCAGAGTTAAGAGTAACGAAAACTCGAACCATGATATATATTTGGTCAGATATTTTAGTATCACTAGGTCTGCTGTCATTATTTTACTCGCATATGAACCTGTGCGTGTCATCAGAAACTTATTGTGACAGTGCCAGACTTTGTTCTCAAAGACAGCCGGCATCACCGATTTTGATGAAGGCTTGTTACCCGACATCCTCGAAGATTCAAGGTCGACAGCTGTCAACGTGACCCCCTGCTTTGGCATCATAAAATTTAATAAAAAGAAAATTTTTCATTAAATTATAAAATATTTTTCAAATGCACATTTATAAACAATTTTTTTTTCAAAAATATCCTTAATGAAACCATTTAATTTGCTCCACTCATTATTTTGAGTGCAAATTGTGACTACAACAACCATAATATGACAATTACTTCTTGATTATTTTGTAGTATGAAATAATTACAATATAATAGACGAGGCTGGTTACTGCCTCGGGAGTTCTATGTTCAAGTTTTACAAGAATAACGATATAATGCAAAGCCTAGAGGTAGCTCTTCGGGAGTTCCCATATTCAATTTCTTACAAGAATAAAGATATAATGCAAAGCCAATGAAAATTAAAAAAAAAAAAAAAAAAAGAAGAAGATAAAATCACAATATACTATAAATACAAAACTGAAGATTGAGAAAGACCTGGTATAGTTTTATTTTGTTTACATTATATTTTATGCAAGGGAAAAGCGTTCAAGTTTCATTAAAGATAAATTGTAATTTACAAAAAAAGAAAAGTAAATTTAATAAAAATAATTTATTTTTTATAGTTAAACATAATAAACCATGTTGTTAGTACTCCAACCTAAGACTCTTCCTTTTATCTTTTGAAAGGTTGTTGTAACTCATAGGCTAGGCTGGCAAAAACCAATTATTATTTGTCATGGAAAGGCGTATAATCATATTTTTAATTCATACCTAAATGCCAAAAAGAAAGACGTCCTTAATCGGCACGGCAACATCTAGAAAAGGCAAAATAAAAACAGTGAAAAGAAAAGAAAAGAAAAGAAAATTAAAAGGAGAGTGGGTGACTTCGTCCACACACGGTAAACTGAGCGAGTGACTCCCGCGAACGTTTCGGACATCGTAGTAGTCTATGCCTGCCGACGTGCTTTCAGTTACGAAATCACCAAATCTTCCTTTTTCCCATTCTTCTTCTCATTCTTTTGCTCTCTTTCCATCTTCGATTTTCGCGGTTGAGGTCCTAAAAGATAGCTTTCTTTCCAAATGTTTCAGTGAGTTTTGCCTTTCTGTTTTGTTTGGTTTTTGCTAGTTTTGAGATTTTCGAGATCTGGTTTCGTTAATTTCTGTTCTTGAGTTTGAATGTAATGCTGGAGATCTGTGAATGTTGTGTCAGGGCACGACAGTAATTGAATTGAAAAGGTTGATTGTGTCTGTTTGGTTACTGAGAAAGGTGGATTCTGAATTGATCTGACCTGAAAGGTCATCAGACTCCCTACTCTATTGAAAACCATTGGAACCGTGAACCGTGATCTTCCTTCTCTTCTAAATTTTTGGTATCATCTGCAAATACTATAAGATAATAATTACTAATAATCAGCAAATCAGTCGTAAACTGATCTAATACTTTTCCGTTTATACTTTTAGAAAGTCGAATGGCTTTGATCTATTTATGATCTCACTTTTTTATTCACACACAACGAATCAAAGTAACGCTATTCTAATTCTCTCTCCTCTTTTCTCGCCTTTCAATTACGGATTGTGATTTTGCTGGGCTTTAGCAAGAACATGTATTGCTCTATATGCATCTACTCCTGATAAAAGGCCCATATCATTGTATTGATGTTTCTCTTCTCTCTGTTTTCTTGACATCTTCTCTCATTTCTTCTGTAAGATCATCATTATGGTCGAATCTGGAAAAGTACTTAAAATAATGGAAGAAATTTTTAAAAGGGAATTTCAAATTCTCTTGCTTAGTTTGAATAAAAATAAGAACAAAAAAATGAAGTATAATAATTATTATTTAGAACCTCAAATGATTTTCAAATTTTCCATTTTCGATATACAAGATTACAGAAATTTTATTGAAATCAATAGTCATTTGTTGTGACTGCGATTTTTAACTCTTCAATTATCTATGATGCTTCGCTGCAGGAAACACTAATTGTTTTTACTTAGTTTTCTTATTTTCCTTTTCACTTACCTTAACTCCCCTGTTAACTTTACTTTCAGAATACTAACATGAATAACATATCCTGTTGTCATGCTTTCTGTTTTAGTTCTCTTAGAAGCACCTAATCGAGTGTGTTGTGCGCAGGTCCAAGTGGACCATATTGATCCAAGGATTGAGGATCTAGCCAGTCTTCTTATACCTAAACTGACACCATTGTTTCAGATGTGAGGAAAAAACCCTTTAGGAAAACCATTGGTTGGTGCTAATAATGATGCAGTTCAATTCATGAGATGGATATCAATAGGGATATGTATATGCTCTGGATTTCTAATCAACCACCTGTTTTTTGCATCATAACAATTATAGTGGTAGTAATAAAGAAACAAATAGTGATGATTTGGTAAGATCCCTGGTTATTCAGATTTCTCCATTAATATGAAATCACTTCTCAAACTGTTCACGATCAAATTATGCAAAACCACTTGAAGAGTTCATTTGGTTGTAGGCAGCAATTACTTAGTGGAAAAGTAAATATATATTCATCTGGTTGTTTTTGTCTCTTCAATGATAAGAACAAAGAAGTTTACAAAATATTCTCATTGTCAATCAGAGGGATATCAAAGAATTCTTTCTTTTCTGGTGATATACAGTATGTTGAAATGCAGCTATTAATTTTTCAGTCTAAAATTGCCTGGCAATTTATTTATTAATTTATTTGAAGTAGTAGTTCTGAAGAAAGGTAGTGGTATTTTTTTGCAGGGAGACTGAAAACATCAGCTTGCTTATGTTACCTTTCGAGAATTCACAGGAGCAGACACTGCCATGCTCCTGACGGTAGGTCTTTGCCATAACTCTGAGGTCTTGCCCCTTACCTCAAGGAGGGTTGGGATGTTAAAACCCAGATGCCATCTGGAAACTCAACCAATGGGAATTGAGGTGCCCATTTGGAAATATTTGATCATCTTACTTTTATATTAATGCAGGGAACCACCATAGCTAATCTTTCCGTCTCTATAACACCTGTTGAGAATTATCAGCTGCCTCCTGGAGCTCTTCCTTCTAGCCCGGTAAACTATATGGATCTTATAATTTATGTGTATATATTTTGTTCTGTTGTTTTATGCATTACTGTTTGATCTATCATCATACTCAACATGTGCTAATAGAGTTGCATTTAGATACTCTTTAAATTATAGGGAAAAAGTTAGAAAAGGCATTCACTGTGCTGTTTTAAGGCCAATGCTTCAAGACATCTGGAAATTTGGCACTTCAATCTATGTTAAATGGATGATTAAAATCATGTAAACTTCTCATTGCATTCTTGTCCTGAAATGTGAAAGCATGTGGGATATGTATCTCTGCACTTGTTGTTAATGACATATCCTAAGAGTGTTAGCCAGAGGCATCCTTAGTCCTTATACTCAAGGATTAAATATCAAACACTCTTATATATTTCCACCTGATTTTTACGGAAATATCGGAAATATCTAAATATTTCCAGAAATATCTATGGATATTTTTACAAAAATACCTTATTAAAAATTTTTCATATTTTAATTTATATAGATTATGAGAAATGATTTTATCTAATTAAGGTAGATTAAAAATCAAATGATTAGTAATTATTAAATTAAATACAAGTATATTTAATATATTATTTGATATTATTATTAAAAGAGATATTATTATTTGTTTTACTATTATTATAAATATTATGTGTATAATGAGGAGATTCAAAATATTATATAAGATAATTTTAAATTTTAACGATATTATTTTATTTATTTCATTCAAATTAACATTTGATTTAAAATATTTATAAGTTATAATGTAAAATAAAATAAAATATATGATTATAAACAAATAAATAATAAGAGAATAGAGAAAAAGTTTGTATTTATATATAATGTGTTTTTAATTGATTGGCCGCAGGTTATGTGCCATTTCAGTATTTTGGGCTGTTCAAAACCCACAAGAATTCTTGGCTATTTTTGGAGTCGAAAAAAAAAAAAAAAATTTTCCAGAAAATTTACTTTATCGGGTAAAATCTGTTTTCGTGGAAAATCTGTTTTTATCGGAAAAATCGTTTTATCGGAAAATCGCATTTTTCATTACTTTTTTTCCCCGATTTTCCATCCTAAATATTCTTCAAACATTCACCGAACCGATTTTTCTCCGAAAAATCGGCCGAAATCGGCGATGTTTTTGTCCATGCCATACACATGGATATTTAAGTATAAAATAGCTCATCTTTTACTTTTCAAAGATTTTATATGTTGTAACGGTTGAGAGTAAGGAGCTACATGGTTATTTGGAAGACTCTAAATGAAGACATAAGATTTGCATGTGAAAAAAAGAGAAGAAAAGAAAAAGAAGGGAGGAATATATTGTGTATTTTACCATCTTTCAGTTCTATAACACCCCATTTTTGTATGAGTTTTTTATGTAAATATTTTACATAATAGTCTTCATGCTATTACGCACATGCCCCCTTTTTGAAGGAAGTAACAATTTTTGCAATGACTTAGGATGTAGAGATATTCAGAAGCGTGTATTTTCATCAATGTCCAACTAGAGGAAGATAAAAGTGAACCTATATTAGTTTTTGTTAGACGATTAATGAACCCACTCTGTTTGGTGATGAACTTACAATATATTTAAAGTTGACTTTGGTTGTAGCTATAACGCCCCATATTTTATTTTACCTGAAGGTGCGAGTTCTAATAAATGGGAGAATGAACCAGTGGCGAGGTTAAAAACTGAGGCTATTCCACTAACATGCTACTAATCTGTTTTCTAACATCTTTCAAAGTATAGGGTGATTTTTGAACTGCCAACGATATTTATTTCAAAACTTTAGGTAAAGCCTATCAAATTTCTTACAATCTATGTGCTTTGGACCAATAAACATAGAACATTTATTGAAGGCATATTTTTTTGTTTTTCCAGCATTTGTCTGCCCACCAGTATCCTAACTGCATCCAGTTATGAAAAATAGTCAGATAACTGATGAAGTCATATTCAGCTTGAAAAAAAAAAATTATCATTCTGTTGTTGATTTGTATGTTTGAGGATAAAAGGAAAGATGTGAAGATTTTGGAAGATGTATGTATGATGTAGCAAATCCTTATTGAACACTTTCAACATACATTTTATTTTCATCCCTACAGGAGAAAAGGCTGCAAACTACCAATCCTGCTGTTAAGAAGGCTGAAGATGTGGTGAGCACCGTATTTGCCAAGGGCTTCGTTTTGGGTAAGGATGCTATCAACAAGGCAAAAGCCTTTGATGAGCAGCATCACCTGATCTCAAATGCCTCTGTTATTAGTTGCTTCCATTGACCGTAAATGGGCCTAAGTGAGAAGTTGAGCATTAAACACCTGTGGTCAATGAGAAGGTTAAAGAGATGACGAGAGATACCATGTTTGAAAAGACAAATCTGCCCTGAATTGCAGAGCAGAAAGCAAAGGTGCTGATCTGCTATCATGACTAACCCTTATGTAGCCACTGGGGCTTCGGGGTTTCAAGTGCATTAAGCATGGTTACAAAGGCAGTTGGAGGATGTGACTGCAGTGATGACTAGGAGAAGGTTGAAAGGGCTGAGGAGGAAAAAAGAGGATTGGCTTATAGGAAAAGATGGGGTTTGTTAATGAATACACAGATTCATCTTTGATGATTCATACGCCTGGAGCCCAGTGGTTCCTGTTGATCCGCCGATGATTGTAAGCTGGAATTATATGACTATCTGCTCAAAATCTCTCCTCCTCACTTTGATCTCATTTTCCACTTTTTTTTTTTTTATATGATTTTCATGTGGATTTTTTTTTTTAGGTTTTCCTTCACCTTATGAGCTTAGAAACAGCACAAAATTGTACCTGTATAGTCTGACGTCATTGTACCATTGTAAGTCATGGTTTGTTCTAATGTTGTCCAGTTTGGTCCACTATTCTTGTTTTCCCTCCTATTTGTTCTCTGAAAACTCTACTCCACCTCAAACTAAACTGGAAATTCATTGATTGAAAAGTTGATGTGATTATATTCCAAGACTATTTTCCATCACTCTCCTGGAATATCGGCATATCATTATTCTAGCAATATTTTCTAATGTGGAATCACCTCAGAAGTTTTCCTCATATTTACAGGGAGAGACGTGAAGCAATTTAGTCCTCACTGTTTCTGTTCATAATTAATTATAGATTAAATTGGCTTCATATCCAGGTGGTCGGGCCCCTGGTGTAAAATAAATTTAACCTGGGCATATGTTGCTTTTAAGTTCTTAGGATTGATATGCTAAACCATATTCAATCACAAATCTTCTTTATTTCATTCTCAAATTTGACACTTTTCTATATTTGGAGATGACGGGTTCACTTTTTTCACTTTCAATTCTAAACAATAATTTCTAAATTATCTTCAAATCAATATTCACATTTCCAAAATTGGAGAATAGTACTTTGTAATTTACTTTTCACTTTTTTATTATTCTAAAATTTTGGAGAGATATGAATAATTATCCCTAAATCGGTTGGAGATGATGTTTGGGGGAGAGAAGTTAAAAATGGAGCACAATTGGAGTTGCTCTAAGTGCTGTTTGAGTTTCTTCTTCTATTTTATTTTTTATTTTTTTTTTTGTCTTTAATAGGATTAAATATTTCGTTGTTTGTTTTTTCTAAAAAATTAATTTTTTTATTTTTATCTAAATTTTGAGAGGATAAAATTTTAAATAAAAAATTTAAAATACATATCTTTTTATTCATTAGCATGAAACAACGAGAGTTTCAATTAGATCATATAAAATATATAATATTATAATATTTGAATATCTAGTTTTTTTCTTAATTAAAAAACATTCAAAAGTAATATTTAACTACTCCATCACCATTCTTGATCTTCTGCCCTTCTAGATATATTGGAGAGAGATTACATCCCTAAAGGATTTCACCCCTAAACGTAATGAACTCTTTGAAGCAATGTTTGCCAGTGTTAAGCACTTAAATATGAGGTATTCTCCCTAAACGTAATGGTAAATTCTTTGAAGTAATAAGCTGGGTATTAAGCAATTTAAATATGGAGGAATTCCCCTCTTATAAAAAGTCTTATAAAACTTATTACTTGTAAAATAATTTTCTGCAAAAATATACTAATAAAACAGAAGTTTAAGCAAAGCAAGAAATCTAATGATCGGAGTCAGACAAATGTGAAAACATAATACTATGATAGGATGTAAAATGAATAAATATTTAAGAATAAAGATAAGATAATTAAGAATAAAAAATCAATAAATTATTATATTTGACTTCAAATTCATTTCATCTATTTAAAATATTTTATACAAAAGTTTTTTTTTTTTTTTTGAAAGTATAAAAGTTAAATAATTGAAATAAATAAATAAATAAAAAGTAATATTAATTATTTTTAATTTTCTTTTAAATTTTTTTAATAAAACAAGATATGAACAAAATTATTTCCTTCATAAAATATAACATTAATAAATAATTCTCTCTTTACAAAAACAAAACAATACAAAAAATCCAAGAAATTAGCAACCAGTGTGGAGATTGCCTTTTAATAACTTCCCTTTTCTTGTTATAAGATGGCTTCCCGGAGATTCTCTCAGGTTATGTTATGACACAACTTATTATACCCTTTTGTTCCCACCCTCGATACTATATGGAACATAAATGATTTTGGTTGTAAGCAACATTCTCAAACTTCTCAAGGAATCAAAGTTTAGAACACGTCAAGAGACCCTATTTGTAATTTTTGCATGCTTACAAATTAAAAATAAAATTGTTTCCCTGTAACCAAAAAAATTATTGGGTTGTTCACATCCGTTCTCCCCTATAAATTTTGTATACGAACAAACGTTGGGGAGTTACTGCCAAAAAGTTGAATGGTAATCCATGTTCATTGGTCTGGTAGTACGTTAAGATTTCTGTGGTTCAACGTCTCTAGGCACCATGATCAAGTCAAATATAATCTTAGCCAAATCATCACTACTTGATATGTAATTTGATCACACACTAAAGGATCCCTTTGTTCTCCTGTTTGAAATGCAAATGTATCCAGATTTTATTTATTTATTTATTATTATTATTATTGTAAGAGTTCAGTCATCCTTGCATAATAATGCTTATTGCCATTAAAAGTATCTATCGAGTTTTTGGGCATGAATTGGCCTATTAGCAAGATCACAATTTTTCCTCTGCGGCAGTGTACAAATAAACATCAGCTACTAATACACTGGATGGAAGAGACTTCCTACTATATTGATCAAAAATTGGAAGAGATTACCTTACCAACTGATCATCCATGTTCTTTGCCGAGTCTAAAAGAACTTCCTCCATTTCGAACAAAAGAGATTGCTCTGCTATTCTTCCTCTGCTAGACACGTACTTTACCAACCACTCCAGGCTCTGCTTGAAGTATACACATTATCAGAGACTGGTCGGTCCAACATTGTCTGCCAAATGGGACCTGACTCATCCCAATATCTATACTCATTTGGAGAAACGACTGTAGAAAAAAAAAACCGTGATTGAATTACAGGACACTATCATATGGTTCTACGGTTACCTTTACGCACTCCGGTAGATCATCTTTCGTTCTACGTGGGTCTGCAATAAAAAGAATATCATGTCAAGAAAGTCAGGAAAATAAATGAGAATGAAGACAAAAGCAAAAAGAACTGAACCTAATTGCAAAGACACAAGCACAATAAGGAGACCTACCAACAATAGAGCAAAAGATCAGAAAGGCAAACCAGATTTCATCCTAGATTTGACTTACCCAAATCACAGCACATGATGATTCACTCCACTTCTATCGCCAATGGTAAATTGGCTGTTTGTTCCTAACCTATGTAAAATATAATGCAGTGCTGCATTTTCAGGAACACAGCAAGTACTCTAGCATGTTTGGAAATGAGATACATTGAGAAAGACCCATCCCAATGAACTACAAAGTAGAAAGAAAGATAATATCTGCTCTAGGAGTACCTCCATGACCCAAGTTGGCAGGATGCATCTGATTGGCTGCTAGAGAAGAAAGGACACGTCCCAAAGCAACAGTTGAGCTGTGTAGGACAGTTGTCCACATCCAGTAGTGCCAATTTTCACTGCCAGATACTTAGCCATCCTCTCCACTTCAGCAGTCGCCTAGCAGCTTTCAGGTAGAACCTAGCGGATTTTTTCTTTTCATGCACCCATATGCAGGAAACAGTTGAAAAGTTATAAACAAATTAAAGAGAATGCTGACATGTATTCATGGAACATAGATTGTATTCATCAGCAACAGTTTGATGGGGGAAATGGTACACCATAAAAGTTGTAGGTGGTGGGTATGAAGCACTGAGTTCGAGAACCCGCACCAGCCATTCCATTGCAACCACTTCTACACCTGGTAAAAACATTGCTCTGCGGAAACGCCCTGCCGCAGGCTGCAATTCATGTATACAAGAAAATTTATGCAAACTCAAACTTGTCCATTTTGAAGAAAGCTGTACTTACATACGTTTTCATGCCATGGATTAAAATTTTGACTTCACAGTATCCACATACTACCAACAAATCCAGTTATGTTGCATCACGAGCTTTTAAACATATCTACAGATGTTCAAGTCAGAATGTGCCATAGAGTTAGGAATTTCTACTATAAAATCATAACTAAATTTAAGCTGCGGAATCTTCCTACCCAAGACCACAGAATGAAAATAATATTTTTTCTTGCGACATGGTATTTGCTAATTGAGAACTTAGGTGGTGCTGTTTATTTTACTTGTATCGCCGAATGTAAATTTTTCAGCCTATCAATTTAAAGAATTTAATAAAGATTGCTATTGCTCGTTTGCTTTTTAACATTAGGTAAATGAGTAATACGCATAACGGCATTCGATTATTTCGCCCTCGTTCTCTGCCTCGCTCTTAATGGCACAAGGCTGGAACTTGAAATTTTTGACCTGGCTTTTAACGTGCTTATGCTTATTTTCTCAACCGGCATTTCCAGCTCGCGATTGCTACTTTATAAAAACTCAGAATTAAATTTTCAAACACAAACGTTAATAAAATAATAAATCGCCATAGCGATTCGCGTTCTAAAATTTCGTATCTTTGATGATGAAATGGATCGTGCGCTTAAATCTGCCTCGCGAAATCTAGTGACCCGTAAAAGTTTCATCGACCCCGAGACAAGCGGAATTTTTCCAATTTTTCTCAAATGATGTTTTGCCAAGATCTCCAAGGGCTTAGATTTTAATAAAAATCCTAAAAGCTGTGAAATGGCTTGGGCTAAGTTCATCTAAAATAAAGTGAAGTGAAAAGAAATAAATTATTTCTAGACGTAAACAGACTCGATGCGCCAATATAAACCATGATCAAAATACACAAAGCTCCACCCCGATTATATTTTAAAAATAATTTTTATTATTTTATTTTTATACTTTAATATAAATAATAATAATTATTATAATTTTTAATAAATAATTTATGTGGTTCATAATATTTTTATTTTTATGAAAAATATTAATTTTAATATAATAAAAAATAAAAAAGCAAATATATAAAAAAAAAATTAAAATAAAAATAAAACAAAATAAATTATAAACGGCGTAGTTTGGGAATTTTTCCATCTCCGCTTGCTCTTGTTTAATTTTTTAAATGACACAAAGCTCAGAATTGAAAAATAAACGTAGCCGGCCTGATGGACCGCCCGTCCCAAACCTTCCCAATACATCTATAAGAGCGTATATCGCTGCTCTCTTCGCTTACAAATGATCGAAGTTTTTTCATTTTTGCTGGTACGATTTTTTCCTAATGTAAAAGTCAAATATTTTCACT